>UZAN01041620.1:30197-47692 GCA_900618425.1 Echinostoma caproni
TAAACGTATGATCAACGGACTGATAAAACGGGTATGTATTCAACATCTCAAATTAAGAAGGGTTGTGAGATAGAAGACAGACGGAAAAATGCTCTCCGATATCAGCCCTTAATATTTTCTTATTGTTTATAGTGAAATGAGTGAACTGTTGGAGCAAAGTGTGGTTGCATGAGAAAAATGTAAGATCAGCAGCACCATCGATATGTCTACAGATGCTATGGTTAAAACAACTGTAGGGGAGCGACTCAAAATCTTATTCTATTTTTTTTCAATGCACAGATACGACGAGACTGTCATCCCAAACAGACAACTGAGGAGCGCGCAAATTTTATGAGTCCTTATTTTCACATCACTTTGGTTCACCTAGAGCAATATTCCTTCTCCGTTGGCAAGGCGAACTGCATTATCGTAACTAATGGTTCAGGCATCCAATTAGTTTTTGAAACTAGAATACCCATTAACACCAACGGAGTACAGTACAGACTTCCTGCACGAACGGGAATCCATGGCCAAAGTCCATCGTAACCGCTGCCACTGGGACAATAGCCACGTAACAAGCCACAGAAGAACCATCGTTTCGTGCCTTTGAATCTGGGATATAATCACTTTCTTTTTAATTGATAAATTTAATTTGTTAGCCGTCGAAGAACATCTAATGAATTAGTTGTTTATCAATGAATGAACAATGCTGTTGATAAAAGGATTCTAAACGCCGAGTGATACAACCAGAATGAAATTCTTCAAATAACGAGTCCATTTGAAGCAGAACAAGTTGCAGTCACTGATATCGAACAACGTTATACCGATCGCTCAAGCATTCATTGTAGAAATTCGCTTTTAGGTGAAGTATTATTTTTATTTATTTTTCGGTTATGTGTAAGCTGTTCAACTGATAATGAACTAAATGCAGAAATCAACACCCAATTCAAATTAGCTGGTGAATGTTAGTCCACCTGAAAAATACAAGATACGCTGATAGTCCTTTTGCTTCGTCTTTGTTCATTATAAATCCAATGATACTCTCTCTTTCGACGAATAGATTGCGACCAAATTAATGCTACGTGGTGACAGGCGAAGAAGAAGAAAATTCCTGTCAGTGAAGAAATTCAAACACACGTCATGCAGACTGCCTGGTTGACCACTTCCGGTATCCGTACTATTCATGGGTCACACGGGTCGCAGTCACAAGGCAGTTCAAGTTTTAAGATATCAGAGCAATGACCCCTTTGAATTCAAGCCGACTGCAGCTGATGCAACTGCAGCCGTTCCTCGCAATCCAGTCCAGATAGATTGAGCCTTAGAACGCGCTTACGGAGGAGATGCTTTCATGACTGTGAAATGGAGCTTGCTTAGTTCCTTGGATGGGTGCCTGGAGTTGCACCCACGTCGATACCACTCTATTCCATTGCCCGCACTACCTACAAGTTGAATTTCATCACCATGTTCATCATAACGTTCATTCACTTCATCCCATTGACAGGCATCAACTGAGTTTGTGCGACCTCTCAAAATGCTGTTAACTGTGTTTATGGGACCATTAGGGGACACAAACAACAAGTCTGCGTGAAAACCCGACCGATTTAGATTGAGCAGCAAGGGCGAATATCAGAAGGATAATACATCGTGCGAATCAAGATAGATGCTAGCAAACGGGCTAGATCAATCAACAGTGACCAGCTATTTCGGTACAGCTTTCTTTATCCGGCCCAATTTTTCCCCATTCATTCTTCAACAGTTTTCCAGTTCGAAAATATGACAAATGTTTATGAATGACAAACGGCTGTGAAACATTCTGTCCAGAATTGTAGAAACAAAACAATTAAGGGGATAATCTCAACGTGTTGACAAAACCAGAAACATTGGAAACGATTAGAAAGAACCGTAAAATGGTAATTTATCTCTCTCTCTCCGTTGAATACTGGTCCCCAATAAGAACAAGCGAGTAAGATAATTATTTCTTAGTCAAGAATTGTGGTTAAACAGCCTTGTACAACTAAGAGAACGGACATAGTCCGTCCTATGAGAAGGTTTCCAAAAGCGGAAAAAATTAAACGTGTTTTTTTTCGTTTCAGCCAATGAAAGAAGTATATGCGCTGACTCGTGTATAGAACATACATGACAGGATGCAAATGTGCTTACAAGAGCGCATTTTTCACATTGCCATTAATTATGGAAGCTTATATATTTTCAGTTCAAATACTCCTCCGGTACAGTACCGCCTCTGCCCGTTGCAGAACTCACTTCGAACGCAACACTTATTTTAGAGCTTGGAATTTTGCTTCACAATGAATAGCAATAATTGAGTGTGGATGCTGGATAATACTTCCAGGGTCTACCAAATAACAGTGTATGGATGTGTGTGCGTGCGTGCCTGCTGACATGGGGAAGAACTGAAAACCAAATAGCTAACCATAATTAAAAGGCTAGTGATGAAATGAGCGAGGACCTATACACGCAACAAGCTCGCATAAATGGGTTGTGCTCTATCGTGTTTATATTGGAAATAAGAAACCGTATTATCTGTTACCCGGTGGCTGAGTGGGTAGTATACTGGAATCCTCCCTTTGAGGTCCCGGGTTCGATCCCCAGTTCAGTCGATGGATTCGCACTACTGCTGATGGGACCGATCCAGGTCGAAACAGCTGTTCAGTGCTTCCTAGTTTTTCAGCTCATGCCTCGTTTATACGACGAATTCATCATATGAACAAATCCAATCCTCTTTTAATCTCATTCGACACAATGAGGTTTACTGATCCGAAAAATGCTAGCACTGAAAAACATCGGCAACACTGCGGTTTCAGTTTCAGTTTGAACAATCGATAAACTTTCACGTTTGTATAGCCGTTGTGGTTGTTGTCCTTTGTTTGCCCACTTCGATTAAGGACTAAAGGAAAGATTATTATGTTCACACCAGTGTCAGGGTGAAACTGGCGAATTCTTGTTGACCAACATTGAAAGGCAATTGAGCAGATGCACGAGCGGCAATGTTTACAGCTCTCAGCCATATCAACCAGTGGCTGTAACCGTTCATTGTACTGCTCCCGAGATCCATATCCAGGGCACCTAACATGAAGGCGGACTGCTGGTTAGCTTTTTCACCCCCTCGTATCAGGTCTTTGTTCGACCACATTTGGCATTTTTATACCACCTGTCTACCTCGGTAAGCATGGTGCGTCGTGGTAATTTGGTGATATGCGCAACACCTACCCCAACCAGTGTAACCTGTGAAAATCAACCACTTGTTCTAATGGGTGACTGTAATCACTTCAAACTCTGTTCTAACTTGAGCACTGCTCGTCCGGTTAGCATATTAGATGTGTCTAGTACTGCGTGGACAGCGGTATCCGAACTCCAATAATCTACCTTTTTCCTGTTACCTAATGGCCGAGATTCTGTGCCGTGTAGCAGTACCGGCCGAGCGGTTTACTTATCTAATTGGACTGTTTATAGATAGCCGGAATCTGAGACGGTGACAAAGGTATTTAATTTGCAAATAAGAATCCAACTTTATCGACGAGAACCGAAACTTCAACGATGGTGCGTCAGCCGTGTGAGAGATACTGTTGCCCAAACAAGAAAACTTTGTTCACTCGATCGATTACTTCCCTGTTTAGAGGGGGGTTGGGACCTGGACCAACTAATTCCAATAGCGACACTGCACTTTGCGACACCGCTGTTGAACTTGAGTATTCTGGAATCCTCAGTGGCACAAATTAATGAAGACAGCATTATTTGCCTAACTTTAGATGTCTATAAAATCCCGACAGGAATTCGTTCGTATCTTATCCACCGGTATCCTAAAGTCAATTATCTTTTATCCTTTCGCTGAACAAGAATAACCGGTGGTTTAATATCAAAATCAAACAATTAAAACCAAAATTTTCTCACGAGCAGTAAAAATCAGCAAAAAGACCTGCTAGAATACGTATGAATTATCCGGGGTAATATTCGCATGCCTGGGAATCCGTTGTTGGTAGCATGACGTCAAACTGCTATAAACAACATGCCGCATTATACAGGAATATATACTCATCCCCACAAAAAAGTGTTAGAGTACTTGCGTTGCAGAAGACAACCTTACGAATCTTCAGAAGCATTTCACGAATAGGAGAAGAGTTTGCAGAGGATCATATTCCGGTACTGACTACTCATTCTCTCGTCAGTAGTCAGTTCATGTAAAGACAACGTTACGAACACGAGGATTAGTGGCACTTTCGTTGTAAATTAACTACCGTGAGAAATTTTATACAATGAAATCCAACAAATCGAGGGCTATATCCATGAAGATTTGCTTCCCGTGAAGTGAGCAACGCATCCATTAAATTCTCTGAGTACAGTGGTGAACATGTTTATTTGCAGTGGTGCATCTATGGGTTAACGAATCAGAAATTATTTTAAATAGTTTATTAAGAGGAAATAATGATGATACATTGAAAGGAAAATTAATCGACATTCCATTTCAATGACCAGATGTTTCTCACACTCTGTTCCTCACACATACGTATAAGTTCCATTCATTCAGGGAAACATCACAACATCGGAGATATCTGAGCCCAACAAAAATGGTAAAACAAGGAAGTCACCTAGTATGTTATTGAATAATTGCCTGTTTCTTCCGACAGCCATAGTTCATGCAGTCGGGTGTTGGATAATGCTTTCTTGTCAAAAGATTGAATAACTACCCACCTGATACCTGTGGCGGTTAAGTTACTGTGTTCAATTACCAGCAAGGAATTCTCACAAATGTCAAGATGCAAATGGTACTGTTTTACAAATTTTAAAGTAAGTACAATCAATGATTTTCACCGACAATGCTTACATAGTTTGTCTTCATTTGTCCTTATATATCCTTCCCCTGAAACAGGACATCTTGAATTGAAGTTCAAATTGAGCACAATGTTTTACTGCCTTCACGAATAGAAATAAATCTGATGATATTATGGGAAACAAAATGAGACAAAATGAGCGTTTCCCAATTTCAGCACGCTTAACGTTGAAAAATGCACACACAAACAGTGCAAATGGATGCGTAAATTTCAATCGCTAGCCAGGATCACTAAGGCTATTGATGTAGTGAGGCGTAAAGTGGGAAATTAATCCCAATGAGGTGGGGTGGGCTTTTCAATCCGTCCGGGTTCAATTTCAATGCAGTGCCTAGGAATCACAAACTTTTATTCGACTGGCTTCCCCGCCCACATCGTGAGAATATCAACACATTTTCCACACCTCCCTAAATATATAACTATGTGTATTTTTTGATCAGAATATCCTGCGAGGATTTTTTTGGATGGGAATCGCCAACATCAGTTTTCGGTGTTCACAGTGAGTGGTGGTTGTATACACTATTACGTGTATGCTTTTGTATTGGGAATTGCAGCTGGACAGACTGTTAGAGCCCTATAATCTGCATAGGAAAGTTAACTTTATCTGACTCCTACTACGCTGGTATGCGATAGGTGACCGGTCGGCGTGAGAAACTACAGATAGTCATTTGTTTATTGTATTCCAATCTCCAACTGGTTGTCTGAATTTGTTTAAGGTTGTACGAACAATAAGATTAGTCTGTTTGCGCGGCCCAAGAGTGTAGGGGTGGCTACCATCGACTGTTTGGTTAACATGAAGAATATCGACAAGAATATTTATATTTCTGCGTTATTCTAAAAGAGAGAATATGAGCATAATTCAGGTTTATTTGGACGAGCACAGTGAATACGAATCAGTGAACTATTGCCAAATGCTCTCCCATTTCGATGAAATGTAACAGTACATACGGAAAGCGACTGTCTATCTAATCATTTGAAATGGACAAGATGATCTCCCAAAATAACGATGCATTAGTTTAGTTTTAGATACGTTTAGACAACATGAATAAGTAAGAGAAACAGGCGTGGTCTGTGCTCTGTACAGTTTTGCTGTATGTGCGCTGTTGCCTGCTGCACAAAAACGTGTTTTGTTTGCTTCGATGCGCACGTGGAATAAGTGAGGCCAGGAGTAGTCACGGATCATGGAATAGGTGAACAAGTTTTGTTAATAGACTGTGGAGGCAGGATGGTACAGAAAAGACAGATTTCAATCGCTACTACGAGCTGATTGTATGGATTCACTAGCTAACCCGGAATGTGTCTTTTGTCGGTTGACTCATCGCGTTGCTTCATGGAACCAAATGCGACAACAGCGGAGTTAGTGAAGTAATTGTCCTGTGGTCGGTTCGATCTCAGAACCAGATGGATATTCACGTTTATTTCGTATCCACGTTGACAATCAATTTTCCACGAAATGCCGAAATGCCTAATCACAGACAAGCAACTGTATAACCTCAGCAGTATTCGCACGCACACACACGCGTGCACACATGCACGCGTACACACACACGCTCGCGCACACACTCGATACGGTATCGTGCAGGCACCAAGCAAATCAGACATGACGAAATCAACACGGGGTTTTTCAGGCAGATAGTACAGTATCGCCTCGAATCATCCAAAAACTGTTTGTTCAACTTGAATGGACGGCCCAAAGGATATACGAGGGGTGAGGTGTCATACTGT
This sequence comes from Echinostoma caproni, assembly GCA_900618425.1. NCBI lineage: Eukaryota > Metazoa > Platyhelminthes > Trematoda > Plagiorchiida > Echinostomatidae > Echinostoma > Echinostoma caproni. Next base: position 36,746 of record UZAN01041620.1, read on the forward strand.
GCGAGGCTGTCAGAATCAGAATCTGTCGTGAAAATTGAATTTAGACCCTTGAGAAAAAGTTATGACATCTGTTGAGGGGACGAATGATTCTGAGTAAAGCATTAATGAAGCAAGCTGCCATCGTTGGCGAATCTGTCGTGGCCACTTTGGAGACCCGATCAGGGAATAGACTGAGTGGCTTCCATTTGTTATTATTGTTGTTTTTGTTGTTTGAGAATTCATGACACCGCCACATACACACACACCCCTCACCGCTCCTCGCAGTTCCTCGTGAAGATCAAACACAGACCAACGAAGAACAGTAAAAATTTGGACCGAAGAACGAGGGCGGGGCATGGGTGGGATCATAACCCTATCGATCCGATCGATTATGGGAAAGTACGAGCCGCGCCATCATGATGTGTGCAGCAAGACACAACTTGAGGAGATCGATTTTGGAAATAACCAAACTGTTAGTTCAGAATGTAACGTATTCATTACAGCACGTTAATCCATTCCTGTTAAACACCCAAAATCCGGCAACAGTAGTCAGAAGCGAAGAGTCGATAGAGGTATGAATTACGTTTACGTGAGAGGTAGCAATCAGCTCCGATAACATTTGAAGTAAGATGAGAAGGGGGACGCGGAGAAGGAAATCACTGGGTTGGATTGCTGCGCTGCTGCTGTGCTCAGTCAACCACGACACGATTTACAAACGGTCTAGCTAAAATAGTGCACACTGTTCGGTACTCAGCCGGAAACACAAATGATGAAGAAAAAAGGGTGACTTGTTTGGAAGGCATATGCAGAAAAAGGAGTAATTAAGGACAAACGTTCGAATCAAATTGACAGTTGAAAATCTCATCTCGTATTGGGATATTGCGCAGCTCTATTTAAGCAACGACATATATCGAAATAGCATTCATCTGTGGTATAATGCCACGCCCCATAAAACACGAAAAACAGAAGCACATTCGATCAACATCTGTCTTAGCTGAAAGCTCAAAACCACTAACGCTTGAATATCAGATGATTGGTGAGTTTCAACTCCGAATGATCTCTCTTATTTTCTGCCTGTCTATCCTGGTCTGCCTTCGCTGAGTCTGTCTCGTTATCTCTCGGTAGCGGTTTCTCCAATTTAACGTATGTCTGTAGTACAACTTTCCTGTTCATTACTACATGGCCGACAACCGCTGAACGAGCCAGTCCGAAAGACTTGAAGGCTAACTCCCATAACCTTTTATGTGAACTTTTTCAGATCGATAAGTGTAAAGAATTGCTGAAATCGCTATTAATACAATTTCAGTTTTCGACTGGTACGAATTAAGGATCCCCCAGACTGATTTCATTAAGGTCATTGGTCTATTAGCCCAACTGCCACACAATCTTTGTCTGAAGTAACTAACTTTATCATGTGATCTGCCAAAATTAGGAATTGCTTATTGGAACGAATCGAATCCTCAGAATTATAGATTTTAATCACACATGCGCAATATGACCCTTATTTCGAAAAGAAATTTCTTCCGAAATTTGTCTACCAATGCAATGGTCTTAGTCCTCCTCTCTCTATAACCATTTGATACTTTGCAGACTCGATTGCAGTGTTATGATTCCAAAAGGTGGTGCTCGGTCGAGGATAGTTGCTTATTGAGGAGTACAGATGGGACATCAATAATTTGGCATACATAATACGCAAATCTCATCAGAAACCATCGCAGTTCCTGGCTGCAAAATGGGTAAAGAACGTAGCAATCGTTCATTATTCTTTGGGACTCAGCAATATGATCTCCGGGATCTTGTTATATTTTGATCGCCGAAATAAATCAACCATGTCACCTACTACTCATAAATGCGAGTAGTATCTGACAACAGCAATGGTTTGAATGTCACAGTTCAGTGTTGGAGAATATTATATGCAAATCGGTATGAAATTTCATTCTTTCTAACGAGTGATTGTTGTTTTGGTAGGTTATTTAGTAAATTGAACACACGTATTTTAAACAGCATACCACTTTTCATTCAGTGCACAGTAGATAAACCAATTATGGCAAATGGCGTAATTGAAATAAATTGATAATTTGTTCGGCTATAAACTATTCACTTTTTATCCTTTATACTGAAAGAGCTACCGACTACATTAAAATAAACATAAAAATTGACCCGGAAATATGATTTTTGTTGTATAAGCGTCTTGTGGTGTCACCATACCCAACCCGATGAAACAATCANNNNTTGTGGTGTCACCATACCCAACCCGATGAAACAATCAAATATGTTGGGAGACAATTGAAGTCGATAGGTAACTTTATCATACGCCATTTAATTCCGACGACTCAGTGTATAACTTGCTCAAGTTCTTTGAAGTCAACATAAGTACAATTTATTGCACAACTAGCGGAATTTATCAATCAAGTCATTAACCAAGAGGGAGAAAACCGATGACACCAGAACAATACGATAATTGGATTCGATAGCCTCATCAATTGGAAGGGAAGTAAATGCCGAGAGCACTGTTATTGGTCTCCTATACATAGAAATCTGGATATTGCAATGTCGAATTTATTCAGTTGCCGCCCAGAAGTTAGAATTAGAATCGAAAACGTTTCCATGTGTCAGAAACAAGGACAAGTTAGCTGCCTCGACGGTGGTCCTCAACAGGTTGGACGCAGCATGTATTAGAAAAAACTGGCAAATGCTATTGTGCAGCCAACTTGGTGAACTCCATTCAAAGCAACTGCTTCCAGTATTCAAAAATTTAAAGGGACAGATGGACAAGATGAAAGTACAGTAACTGTATGAAGTCTATGGAGCATTTTGAACAATCCCTTCTGTTTCGGTCTTTTACTGTGGCCTTCTTGTTTTACAACTGTTGTACTAGCAACCGTTGTCAAAATCGATAAATCGCATCTGTTGACGACATTCGATCAATAGAAGAAAATATTTGAGTGGATATTGATACTGATATGCTGCGTCTGATGTAACGGGCAATATCATATTCATTCCGGTGTGAATGAGGCTAGGAACACGATGCATGCGGAGGAACAAATGTAATGAAAGTGAGGGTATTGCATGAGTTTGATCAATGGATGTAGTTTGATATCATTGTGAAACATGCGGCGACGAAGTCCCATGACGATTCCCATCGATCCTCTAGCATTGATCACATGGACCGTCTGTCAGCCATCTGAATTCTATCTTTCATCGCAACTTCCACAGGTCCATTTGTGTCACGAACGTGTTCCAAGAGAAGAATAGTCGTACTCTTGATGTTTTTCCGGTTAATTCAATGCTTAACCCAATCCATCTCGTGCGGTATTTCATTTTAACACGCACCTGACATCATGGATACGATGTATCCCCTGGTGTTAGGACCGGTCTGTGCAATCAGTGGTTCGAACGTATCGTTAGTTGAACCTAGAAATGTCTTCCAACAATGTCTTCTGCACGCACCGACTGAGCACCATGAACAGCATGCTGCATCTCGGTGCGGTGGAGCCTGTGAGGAAAGAATCCTCCTAAAAGCATCCGCTTCGTTTTCCATCCATTCCGGATGGGTTAGTAACTGACTAAGAATCAGTCTGAATCTTCTTCTGCTACTATTTTTATGAATTGATGAATGGTGATTATTTGGCGTCCATAAACCTATTCACCGTGGCTCCCAAAAGGAATCAGCTGACCAGTCCTGACTCGATATATATATATATATATATATATATATACCATGGTCTCAGAAGGGATCACTTTAAGGTTAAAATAAATTGTGAAACGGAACTATTTTCAAGTAGAACCTGATGGGATTGTGTGATTTCCTGCCTTGTCATAATCTCACGTCGAACAGTGCATCTGACTGAACCAGTAGCATCGACCGCTGTTATCGATCAGCCTTCAACTAAAGCCGAATACAGATTTAAATTTCGAATGAACCCAATACTGGACAGCCCACTTTGTAGACCATCAACCGGATAATCCGAATTCGCAGAGCGATTCACTGGTCACTGTTTAGAACTAGTCTGCAGATACGAAAATTCAATCGGCCAAATGTGTATCCGTGGTTTGATACATTGGGTACAAATTTCCACTGCCTAATCGAAGACCGTCTGGACGTCACTCATCGATGTACGAAGATTGTGCCAGATAGGATTTCGTAATCAGTCTCCTAAATTCCAGCCCCGCGTTTTAGAACAACAATTTGCGCATACCATCTATCATCTGCCTTAAAATTCAGTGATTCAGAGTAAGGTGATTCAATAGAAGAAAACGGAATATTTGATTACGTGAACTTGCACTGATACAAAGTAAATGCGTTGTCAAACCCTATACTTCTTGTGACAAATTGGATCGCTTTCTTTCGAAATGTTCCGGTATTTGACCGAGCTCCATGGCTGACAAAATGGATGCTACATTCCGTGGAACACACGTGTGGTGTTTAACAACTGTTCTATAGTTTTATAGTTCATCAACATAGAAAGAAGACAAACATCGCGAGATATTCACACTTCGTTTATTCTTCTCAATCGCTTAATAAAAACAAACAAGCATATATATAGCACATTGGGTTATTCAATTATGGTGAATGAACGTGTTCAAGAATACAAAGATCATCAAATATAGAAGTAGAAGGTTAACTCTACGCTAAACGGATTGATTGTATCAAACACGTGCGCATAAGGTCCGGTGACGTAACCGAATAAGCAACGCTTCATTAATGGCCAATGGTTTGGCATTACGACTACGTAAAAGTGACATGAAGGACGAAGAGGGGTCAACTGTGTCTTGTTGTCATGAGAAGTTTTGCAACAGATAATCCTGGACTTCTTGCAGGTGATTTACCATCAATTATCGACTGCGTCATCGATTTCACCAAACACTTCAGAGCATGTTCGGCCATTCGTTCAAAGAGCTGGCAGTTTGTTCTGCCTATGTATGACTCCCCGCAACTGCAAATTAATTGGTCTAGAGTGTCTGAGACAGAATCGGTTTGCCAGCCATGTTTACGTTTATTTCGATGAAATCCGCGAGTTGAGTAGCTGGGAATGTGCAGTCTAGAGATGAACGCAACTTGTGGCGCACATTAGTGTAAATGTGGTAACCTTTGAACGCTAGCTTTAAGTAGATGGTCTTTTTGCTAACGTATAAGATTAGGCTACCTTTTGGGAATGGTCTACTGTGAATGTCAATAAACCTTTCTGGGTAACCAGTGTTTAGTAGTGTTCTTCTCAGGAAATCCTCTTCTTCCTTTAGTGAGTCTAGTGCGTCCAGTTTTCCAGTCGATAGTAGCTCACATATAACCACAACCTAAACAGCCTATCGCTATCGTGTTGGACCTCATGACCAGTGCCGAACTTTCGAATTCACAGTGACACTCGAAATGCGTCCGCTCGCGAGCGCGCTGGCACACGGAAGCGTCCGACTATATGATGGCACAGTCGACTGTTAAATGCAAACCGATTTGGTAGGAGGGACACCAGTGATTACAATACAGACGCGAACTATATATAGTGCGATACACCACAGGGGAGTAAGCTGTCACGCATTAGACTACATGTCTACCAATATATGCTCAAACAAACTGCACGGAGTAGCATAATTTACTTCCGGCATTAGTATTTCACCTGTTCGGTTATTTTCTGAAACAAACTGAAACCAGTTAATGGTCAGAAAAAATCACTTTGCTGGTAGTTTTTGATAAACTGCCTTCATGCCGGTCTGGTGGATCCGAATCCATGTGGAAAGGCCAGTGGTTGATGGCGGGGGGGGGACGGACATGTTGATATTGTTCCCATGCAATTGACTCATTCACTCGCAATTCTCAACATTGTCTCTTCTTCTTCGCAATTCAGTAAACGAGATTAACTTGTTCAGGCGCACCAAAGTTTTTAATATCAACACCTGAGCGGTTATAGTAAGCCCCTGAAAAACTAATAGACGGAGGACCTGCTAATCCGCTTCTGTGGAGTATATTCCAAATTATTCGCTTCGATAATTAGCCTGGCATCCATTTCCAGTCTGTATGCGTACCCACTCCCAGACCGACTATTCACCACCACCTCCATCATACGAGCCAACTGTACATCAGCTCGTTTAGAGGCTTACCGCCGTGCGAACACCTACCCTTGCCCTCACAAAGACAATTGTGAATGCTTGGACGCTTTTCACGCCTCACTGATTTACGAGCACACAGACACGTAGTGTGTGCGGGAAGCGACCGGAACGCAATACGTGGCGCAGAGTGGCCCGAATGTGTTCCGTCCGTCGAGGTTCTGAGTGTAGCGCATGATGACAAACAACCTCTGTGGGAAATAGCTGCCTTTTGCAAGCACTGCTCCCCTAACTCGAACTCATCCACTCGTGAGGGTGAGGTGAGCGACGGTCTCACAGGGAGATCACAGGAACAGTAAGGGTTGAGGCTGATAAGGAGGCCACTGTCTCATCCGTGCTCAGATCCCATCTCATCGCATCTTCTTTGATCATTTGACTGCTATCTCCTTCTCTGCCGCCACTAGTTCCCATGCCTATGGTTGCATTTATAGACACTGGATACAACTTGCGTTGGGTTTGATGCGAAAATGACGAGGAATGTCATATTATGCAATTATCCATAGACATGCTCTTGCCGCAGGCTACGACAAAATTAATTTGGTCGCTGAGTGGCTATTGACCAAAGGTGTAATTAGTCTGGACATCATGCATGCATGAATAGGCTTTGCTGCGTGATGAATACCGATCATTTGGATGGTGGTCGTCGTGTGAACAAATACAAAAAGAACCATATAGAGGTGGGCAGTTCGGTCCCTCCCGCACCTAACTGCACAACGTCAACGCGCGTGATAAAAAATCCTAAACGGTGTTTCGTTCCGTTTGACGGCTTTGGAATTCGAGCATCAGAGAGTGCCGAGTTTGAAATCCACACCAAAGAGAACAGACTGTGTGTTAAAAAGCGTGAAGCCAAGCATCAAAACCGAAATGCTATTCTATTAATCAAACGTACAATCAAATTTTAACCGATGACCAGACAACCTTAATCGCCCTAACATCATAGATACAGATTGCGAAGTGCAAATTCACTTCAGATGATGGAGTACCGAGATTCCGGGGGAAAATTTGATGTAATTCAGCTCACATGTTGCCTGGTTTCCCCGAATACTTTTTGAATTAGTCTGGTAACCAAGTGTGCTGTCTCCTCCTAGCTCTAGGTGGTAGATGGTACTCTGAACAGCGCGGTAAGCAGCACTCATGCACGGGTTCAAATCTCACTTGTGCTGACTATTTGAAAATCAGAGCAGCTATCTTTACTCATCACTCAGGTAGGCCATCGGTTAGATTTTTTCTAGTTATTTGTCACTTGGAATGGTAAATTAAAGAGCAAAGTGATGAGAAAGTCGAGCAACGTCAACCAGATGATAGAATACTGAGTCTGGGTGGGATAATGGTTTGCCTATGCTGTCGAGACACAGGTAGTTTTGTGGTGATTCATGAATTCGCAAAGTATCAAATTTTGGGACAGGGTATATTGATTGGATTTATCCATGGCTTGAATAGCTTTCGTCAATCGATTATAAGAGACAACCAATCAACCAAATGAATCTTCAGCTGTGACCAAAGACAATCACGCAATGGTTTCACAATTCATCAAATCTTGTCCGGGTTATAAACCCGCTTTGTTTATTCCCATCCCCGATCAGCCCGGACGATACAATGACTGCAGATGTAGGATTGGAGCGGTGGCTATTTGTATGATGATGGATGACAAGATAAGGGAGAAGGTTGACTGACAAACTATTTGAATGGCAAAATATTGTGACTATTTCGAACCGTTTGACTAAAATGCGATGCATATCCTTATTCATCGAAATCGTTCACAAACACACCCAAAGAGGACAAATTAAATTTATTTATTTCTATTAAACGGTTTATATATTGCAAGTGAGGGTCAGTATTGCAATTGTCATTCATGATATTAATTTGTATGCAACTTTGATTTATTTGGACTGATCCTAATTAAGATTTTATTCAAAAGTCTTATATTCTGTTGGTTAATCAACCACTCAGAAATCTCAAAGTTCGATTTTGTTCGCGCCGCAAATGCGGTTCATCATCACATCTGGGAGTTGATCTCCGGATGCCTGGGGTGTATGTGGGTTACCAATACCTCAACCATCAGGTTCCTGGTTGACCGAGAGTACCGAATTAATATTTTCCGAATGTTGCCTTTAATAACTCTCGGTCATTTGTAAACCCAACCGCTTCAAACAGACAAATTGGATATTTTATTGCATCCGGTTAAGTACATTCTGTTTAGTTGCGAACTGTTTACCATGAGGATGATACCTCAACCCCATTCCACTGTAAAATGGTTCGGGGATCAGCTTTGATTGAAATTTTCGTAAATTATGCGTTAAGGTGAATGCAAAGTGTTGACAGCTATCTTCGCCAATACTTACAACCAGTGGCAAATCAGTTATATTTTGGGGGAACAATTTGACCTAAGGGACCACTAAAATCCAACCTGTATTAATATTAGTTAGCGAACGCGACTTTTATTCATTTGCTAGGATTGCATAGGTCAATTAGGGTGAGGGAAAAATCCAGGATTGACGGTTTTGCAATAGCCGGAGTTCTGTCATTTCTGGTTGCAATTTCTGCCTTTCACTTTATTCCGAAAAACCCNTTACCTTTCTCTCTCTCTCCCTCAGTCCATCTTGAATGATGGTTCGTTCGCACCTACTTTGAGCTTCTCGTGCCTACATGGAAGTGCACTTGAGAAATCAAGGCCGAAGGCGAAAACAACTGTTATACTGGTTCACAAATTTCAACGGCACAGTACAGTAGAGCCCACGAATGGCGTGCTCAACGCTGAGTCTTTCATACGGATCGGGGTGCATTCCAGCGTAATCAGAATGAGAAATATTGTTCTTGTGGATCGAGTTGCGCTCGCTGTTCTATACCTTATAAACTGCACAATCTCTGTGACAACGCGCCAAGCCAGATTCGATCATGAGACTGGATATCGCAATATTGTAAACGATCAACAAGTCACCGTTTATTAACATATCTAACTAAAAGCAACTGTTCACACAGACTGTATTACTGGTTGTATACTCTCCGCTGCGTTCGGACCACAATACCCATCGACTGACTGTGCGACAAGACATTTAACTCAGAATATTAGGCTCCATTATCTATAATTCGATGAACTCCGGATTGTGCGTGAAGATGAAGTCCGAAGGATAGTCAGCTCAAATCAATAAAAGTATTATCTAAGGTTTTCACAGTGGTATGGAACTTGTCTCATGAAAGTTGTCAACATCAGTTATCTGTGAGCAAAGCGTGATCTAGTGAACAGGGAATCAGCCTTTCGGTTTGTTAATCAGGTGTTCTCGTTTCCTTTTGGGCTTCTATCCTTGGGCACGCAAGCCCCTGCAGAGGCAACGTGCATTCGTGGATTATCACCAGAAATTGCAGCTATCAACCTCAACTCCGTTTAGATCAGACGAATACGTCACAGTAAAACGCATTTCAACCTGAATAACCCGCGGCCAGTAAACAATCGGCCTGCCTCCTTCATTTAATTGCGAATCATAAAGTTGGTCCTTGTGATTATCATATAGACTCAAAATTATTTGATCCCAAATAGTTCAGGACGGGAGCCAGCTTCGGCATTTTTATCAGTGACACACTCACACGAGAGAGAGAGTGTGTGTCTGTGTGTGTCATTCCCGTTAATAATGGAGCTCAATAAAGGTGGCATACACCCGAGCACAAAGATGTTGTTGTGATTCTGAGGTGTGCAACACGGAAGCGATAGGTTTGGAGTTTCTAGGCCATTTGACAGAATGCCATAAATCTCGTGAAACTTCACTGACTTCAGCAACGAACACATTGTATGTCCGAGATTAAAGTGTTATCTTTCACGTGTTACCTGAGTTCTTGAGAACAGCATTTGTTATCGACTCTTAACAAATCAAACAATAAATCCATTTATAACTTCTTTATTCTTCGTCAACTCCACATATACTAAGTATTTCACCTTGGGTACCACCTAGGGTGGTACTATCTTTACTTGGCCAGAAGCTATTCGATGTAGTATACCTTCTTTTAATGCATTAAAATACTTCGCATTTCAATACACTACATGACATTATGCTTCGGGTTTTGACAGACCAAAAGACCCACCCGGTTGCTTATCAGGTCTTTTCAATCAATGTCATGAAAGTCAGCTATTTTCTTTCATCTGTACACATTTATCCTATTGTTTATCCCGTTCGGGTGCTTTTTTGCACTATATCATTTTCTGTGCTTTTCCTGTTCACTAAAATCGCAACCCACGAAGTTTCAATTATGAGAAGCATTATTTATCCTCTAGCCACAGGCTATCACTTTAGTATGCTCTCATTAAACCTTTGAATGTTAATATTTCCAGACTGCAGCTTGGACGGAAAATAAATGGCCATCGTGGTGGAATATTGTGTGTTAATAGGTTGGTTANAACAATCGGTGAAGGTGAACAATGACCGAAACAGAAGTACCAATCGTATCTTTCAGCGATTAACAGTGTCGATCACTAGCTCAAGCAGTTCAAGAGTGATGGTGGCGCAGTGATTTATTCCCTATCACTGGTGTGCTTTGGCCTCTGTGGTTCGAGGTTCGAACCCCGTCACCATTACCCAAATTTAGTGGTAGATAGCTTCGCTGCCCTTCGGCTCAATGCTACGCCTAACCTGTTGGAGCCTTATGTGATTTGCCACTCCAAGTCCGGGTCTTAGGTTGCAAGGTGCCATCACTGAACGCAAGTTTTGACGTCTAGGGGTCTACTCTGTGCTTTAGATCACACAAGAGTTTGTAATAAAAAAAGTAATGGTTCCGTGATATATACATATATATATATATATATATATATGGGTTTCCTGCGGTCAATCCATAATGCCTCGAGTATCCTTAGTCGGCATTTGTCTCGATGACGTAAAGAAA
>UZAN01041621.1:0-19429 GCA_900618425.1 Echinostoma caproni
GATCGTACGTTTAATGAGCACATAGCAGGGATAGACATTTTCTGGGGTTTTGCATTACGTGAAGTCACTTTTCAGCCTGCTCGGTTTTTTCTGAGTAAGTCTGATCTAGACTGTCTGCATCTTTTATATCTATTTTTAACTTGACGATCGAACCGATAGAGAATGCCACTCTTGAGCGATAACACAATGTTGCAAATTCTTTAAAGATTCCGGGGCGTACGTAATCATGAAAACGATGAAAGTAAACCTGATTCAAACGATTAAATCCAATATGTGATGTAAACGTTGATAAGTTATCCATTGGAATATAAAATGTGACACGGCCGAAAATTTGAAGGCTTCACCGCCCACTGGCGACAACGCAAGAATATTTGATATTCCCAGTTGAGTTCTCTTCCTTCTTCGACAGTCCTGGAGAATGCTGATGGGAAAGGAACGCTCGTTGTCGCTAACGCTTATTGAGTTTCGTTGACTATGTACTGTGACGCGCAGTTTCAATGCTCGCATTTATGACAGGTCAGATCAAGGGGATCAAATTTTGAATATTAAAACATAGCTGCGCTGATTCGGATGAAACAAAATAGGACCATCTGGTTATGCCTTGTGCAAGTATGTAGAAACACACCCCACAGGTATACGCGTTGTTGTTTATCCTCGTGACTTTACGAGCACTCAAAAAATGAGAAGAAAGATGAGAAAATTCGCATCTATTTGTAACAGACCCAATGGGTTTATCGATGAATGTGTGGAGAGTTTCCTGCTCCCCTACACCAACACAAACGTACATAATCATTGCGTCATCGTAATTGTGTGTTTGGCGTTGAACTACCAGCAATTTGAACATGAAGCATACACCAAATAGGACCAAGAAGCGAGGTTTCGCCTGAGAAGTAAACAAATGAAGCTCCATTTTTACGCATCCTATTATGTCCTATAGAGCTGTGAGTACCCGAAAATTGGCACTTTTCTATTCCGTTGATAGTCATACATATGTAAGTGATTATTGGTATAGTTCCTTTATCAGTAGTATACTAGTCATATGTCTCCTGTGAAACTATATTCCGTAGCTTATTTGATTGTGACTGAAGAAAGGCTTTTGTGACAGGTCACAGAATGCTGTTAGCAACCACTGAATTAAACCTGAACTATCCGAGAATAGTGATCGCGCAATGTGGAAAATTTATCTCGTAAAAAACATTGATTATTTCAGATCTCCACATATAATGGAGTTTGGATATTGCCGAGAATTTAGGGAAAATTGTTGTGAAAACGTTAGCGTAAGCTGTCTCAGCCATCTGCCCGGGTTCCGCTAGAGCTGATGAACAGAGAGCAAAATGGTGATGGGCGACAAGGACAATATTCGTGGTCGAGCAATTCTGTTTTTGGCTTCAAGTGCGAGAATATATCCTCCTATCGGTTAATCTCTGCTGACATACAAAAAGGGCTGTTTCACTCAGTTCAAAAGTTGACCCTGGATCCGGCAAATTAAAAGTTTGTGCTTCAATTATGGTGACAGGGGAGAGATTAGAATCTACAGGGAGGAATAACAACCGATTGATATTTATTTGGGACAAAAGTCATTCCGACTATCAGTGTCTGTTTTTTAGTTCAGATGCCGCACTGAAGTTTGTGGCATTATTCCCTCTACGTTTCGATCAAGTACAAGATCTATCAATGAAGATGGATGATCAAAAGTGTACAAGGTAAGTGGAAAGAGGCTTTAAATTGAGTTACGACATCGGTACACAACGCTTGGTCGAAGCGTTATTCCAACTTTACTAGTAAATTCCATATTCAGATATACGTTTCTGAGCATGTGCATTCGCTTCTCTTCTGCTGAGTTTCTTTTTTTTTCCTAAGAGCTTGTAACTAAAATTTTGATATAATTCATTCACTCTATTTCTTGTGCTCTCTCTGTCTTTCAAGAGAGAAGAAGAAATAGGAAAACAAAAAAGTGTTGACCAAGCATTTTGGTGTTCGTTTGTTAAATGAAGACTTGATTTATGGAACCCAGAAGTTGGCGACATCCCTTGAGGTTAGCGCTGGTTACAGTAATGAACTGAGTTTACACAGACTCATCGAATGCTGCCCGTGTCACCCTTCATTTGAGAGCATATACTTCTCCCTGGGTGGTTGTGTTTGTGTGCGTGTTTTTGTGGAACTTGATCGTGTTAGTCGAATCTGGCATTAACCCGCTTCCCACGGGCAATAAGAACTCCCCAGACCCATCAAACAGTGAGAACGGACAGGAGAGTACACGGAGCGAAGGGGATACGTGTGTGTACGTGTGCAGGAGGGAGTTCGAGGGTGGGATTACGTCAATTCCGTCCTAATGAAACCATCTGGTCCGGTTCTCTCCTCTCATGCCTAGCCAAATCTCCTGGGGGATATAGCACTGATGCATTTAGGTGTGAAGATTTTCGGTCACATTTTGTGTTCTCCTGCAAATGGGGGGGGAAAATGAAAACAGAAAAGGGCTTTGGAATGACGATTTGATGCTGTACTACACGCGTGCAAACACACATACATTCGCATACACAAACATACCGAAATAAACACAAGGAAAGCACTTAGGCGGAAATTTCGTTACCGAATAATAGTAGCCCTTGGGTTTTCCTTCTTCGATATACATGTTTTACAGCGAAAAGTAGTCACTTCGACGACAAAATAAATACTAGCCCGATAGGCATAATACTATCAGGGTATTCAAATGATGCTCTAGGCGGTACGTGGTACGCTTGCGAACTTTTTGTTTTACTAGAGCAAATAACTTTTTGACTTTGCTTTATGGTGATAAGCTGGCCTCATTATGTAACTGATGTGCTACCCAAAAATGAAGGTAATAAGAAGACAAGGAGAGCTAAGGTTGGTTGCAATAACTCAGAAATGCAAAAAAATATTTAAAAATTACACTACATCAAATTAAATCGTGATTGAGAAAACTGCATATCAAGAATGTAGGTTACTACTTCGGGGTTTCTTCAAGTTATGAACGATGCACACGGGTTCTGAAAGTAGTAGTAATACAGTCAGCTCTGAGCATATTGATGCTCTTTACACAATGGTTGCGTTTTTGCATCTGTATAGATCCGTACCGACTCGGAACCGAAGTTTAAATTTTGTCTGATTATGATTAAAACAATAACAAGTCAAAAAGATCGCTTTAACTGTGCGGTTGATTGTGTATCTATCAATCGATAATAAATACAACGGAGAAAAAAATCGTATTTTATGTGTAACAATGAACAGCGCATTTCAGGTTGTGATGGTGAACGGGTGGCTCGAATCAAGGCAAGTATTGGGACGTCAGATTCATTTAACTGGGTTTGAGAATACTAAGAGAGCTGATATATGCGTGATTCTGTCAAACATACTGCCATCTGGTTTCGAAATCTGATTGAAAAACGAATTTTGAGGCTAACTAAAAGAACGGAAAGAGGGCGTTCACTAAAATCCATGAAAACTAAAAAATCCGAAATATTGGTATTCTTTTTTTGAAGGGTATAACTGAAACCACATTTGTTCTTAAGTACTATACCGTGTGAGTCCTTGTAGATAACAAAGCATTCTTTTTAAAATCTTTACTCAGTTGCTTTTATCGCATTAAATGTGAAAATTTCGCACAAATGACCATAAAGTGGACGTAAGCCAAAATGCTAGTGAAACTCACGGACTCATCATGCAGATCTCATAAAATAGATTCCATTCCCAAGAGCACAGAGAAACATGTTAACAAGCTATCCAGTATTGTCTTACCAATACCGCAACTTGACGTGCTATCACTTGGTTGAAACTTTAGGATTCCCCCAGAAGGACGATGAACGCGATTTAAGAAAAGATGAATTCGAAAACGTGTTGTACCAATTAGAAGATTATTCGGTAACCTGGGCTGAAAATTCCCGTTTGCTTCATGCGAAAATGGTGAACGTTTCACTCTACCTTTTTCAACACCCATAAGAAAACAAATTTTCCTCAAAGCAGGAGGCGATAAAGCCAGACAATAATTGGGGATGATGTCCGCTTTGAAATCTCTCTGACCCCACAAGGGCTCTGCGTTGCTCATTACGACCATAGAGAGCCAGAAAGTAAACATCAACCAAATACTGTTGGATGAGAGCAAATTTAAAGTGGACAACGCGCCTGATAAAAATAATCTCACGGAAAAAATGTTCATCCAAAAGCCTTTGGTTCTGCTATGATGTGTCTGATTTCTCAAGCTCAATACAAAAATATGAAACCAATGGGAACAGAGAAACCGCTAATGATATCCACAAGGCCATTTCCTCACGCAGACCAATCTTATATAGGCAGAATTCACAATATCTCAAGGTGACTGGACGGTTCATCAAAATATTGGATCCCATTCGTAATTCTCTGACACCTCATTGTGGTAAAGGTGCTTTTGAACTTGCAAATCACTTAAATAATTTAAATATATCTCCTCACAAGATGTTTTCGGTTGATGCACATTAGATTTCTACAAACTTTCCTCTTCCTGATATAGTAAACTTTTTATATGACTATGTCCCTTCAAAAAATAAATTGTCTAATTTCCCTTGAACTAAATTATCACTAAAAATCTGGGTTGCAACTGTCAAATCTTTGGTAATCGTCGGATTTTTACACCTTCAATTCAAGTGAATTTGCATCCAGCTTTTCTAGATTACTGCAAAAACAAGAGAATTTCGTAATTACTAAAAGCTTCACGAGAATTCCTCAGGTGACTTGATTTTTTTACCGTTGAAGTTTATTTGTCCCATGCAATTAGTTTAGTGCAGAAGAAAAAATCCGGGAGCCAATTAAGCGGACGAACAGTGACTAAATGACTACAACACGAGAACATGTAACTTTTTTGGTCACTCAAATATATAAAAAAATTCAGTCAACGTGTGATGTTCATCGAAGTTCTGATTTGTCTGTTTTGTAAAAACATGTACAGGCAAACTTCATTATCCCTGTCCCCTACGAGGTTCTTCCCACTGCGCAACAGATTGTCAGTTTTTCCTCAAAGCGTGTGGGGCAACATTTACAAAGAGCGTTAAATTTGGAGTATCAAGCTTGGATTAGCCCATTCGACTGTTCAAAGCCACCAGGCATTCTTGATGGTTTGGTGTGTGGGTTTCACTCAATGGGAGGTCGTTAATTCCCCACGAGACAATGCATTCAAATGCGATGGAAATGTCAGTGATAACCAACAAGGAGCACTGGACAGCTGTTTCGTCCTGTTTGGGACTCCTCAGTAGTGCGTACTTTCGTGTCCCTGTCAGGACTCGAACAGCGATCAGTCGGGTCGGGCTTCAAACCGTTAACCCTGAGCTACATGGCCGATGGTCCTCACCTTGTACGAATGACTCAATAAATTTAGAGTATCAACCTTGGATTAGCCCATTCGATTGGTCAGAGGCACCAGGCACTCTTGAGAGTCCCTGATTTGTATATATCTTTACACAAGTTATTCTTTATTCGTTGGGTACTTTATCTTTATGAGGAAAAAGGTTTTTAGACGCTCGTGCGTAAGAAGATCATTGTGAAATCGATAATAAATAGCGATTTCCTTATCCATTAACAGTGCTTTTAATGTAAATGCAGTGACTGATTACTTTTATTAATCATTTATTTCGAACTAATTGAGTTTTGTTAATTAAAATAAATATTGGATATCGCTTGATTGATTAATGTTTTTCAAAATCTTAAGGGTGATGCAAACTTTGTGTCAACGATGGCATGGTATCTTAAAGAACGGTATGCCAGTTTCATTCGATGGTGTAGGTCGTAGTCTGTGTTCAAGTATGTACGCCGTACGATTTGGCTGAACTATGACATTGCGTGCGGTGAAAAAAGAAGAATTACGAAAGAGACTTCTCACCATGTCCTGGAAACATGAAGTGCACAAAACTTAACCTAACCATGATACTTTTCAGTCAAATAAAAAGTTTAATCTCAAGAGTTTTTAGTTTCACATCCTTCAATTTGTGGAAAACCACGTTCTCAATGGGAATTTTCAACCTCCCCCAAGACACTTCACTCGTCTTCTTACTGTGATCTTCCAAGTTTCCAAGTCATCGGGGTTGTGAAATCCTTCACCAATACCGGCAAGGACGTCTGTAACCGCTGAACAGTTTATTCAAGTGCTCGATACAAGATATTGATAGCAAGTTAGATCGCAAAACTGGATTTTTATTCAGTGCGATGATCGGACTAATAGCTAATACGTTCAACGAATGACTTGGTTGCTGTTTCAATCGCTTTTCTCAACAGCATCTGGAGGTAAAGGGTACTTAACAATAGAGTTATTGTTTGTTACCACATCCCTTTTGAATTGCAAACACTTCTTTTATTCATTCACAGGTGAAGTGAACCAAAACAAACAAATTGGAATTGACTCATTCAGTCACGTAAGAAACCAAAAGTGGTTCTGCTTTTGGCCAATGTCAATGACACTTGACCCTCAAATTTATCATTATTAGGCGTACGTGTCCCGGAATTGGATACAGAAAAATGCTTCAAATGAAAGCGAAGTCATGCTTTCCACTGAATTGGTTTCACGGAATCAAGTTGTTTAGTGTTTTCTCACTGACTTATCGGAATTCAAAGAATTACACTTTTTGATAAGGCCATATTGGTGGACAAAAATACGGTTCCAGATTTGCATTCGCAGACCAATTGAAGATGAAGCAATGCAGGTCACATGAACGGCATGGATCTTTGGATCTTTCCTATTTAGATATTTTCACGTTTTATCTTTTTTTGAAACTGTTTGCTTTTTTAATTAAGACATGGTTTTTAGAACTCGTCTTTTTATAAACACCAAACCGTTCTCTCGTGAATATCTCAATATTTTGCGATATTCTGAATTGTCTAGATAGAGTGCAAACACAGTGCATGAATGCCATCACATGACGCGTAATTCGAAATGCAACATTTATTCGGCAATGATATGGTTTCTGCGTTTTCAGAATGAGCTGTCATGTTCTTGACAGATTTCGCAGACCTGAACAACATTTTATTCAAGCCCCATGTTGCTCATTTGCCGTTGAACATAATGTTATCTCCAGATAGAGGAAAGAATAGCGGATCTGGTTGTCAAGAAAATTTTGCCGTGCAAAGTTCTTTAGGCGAAACAAGCTGCTTTTTAATAAATAAATCAACTTTCGGCAGAATTATTTCGGGCTTATTTTTATTATACAATCTGCTGTTAATCCAATTGGAATGTGCAAAGAGAGTATGGTACACATGTGTTTGATGATCACCAATTCGGTCGTTGATGTTTCTCCGCAGGGGGTACATTGCTATATTTCATGGTACATGGCCCTGACAAGGCTAGAAAGTAAACGATCTGCTGCTGAGTATAAATAGGTCACCCGGATGGGATCAATTCACAGGTTGTATAGCAATCATTTCAGTCGCAAACTGAAGGATGAAACTTAGGTCGGCTTTGCAGGCCATGAGACGCACGGTACACGATGTAGACAATTCGGCCAGCCGTAACAGAATGCCAGGATTTCGGTAAAAATCGAGCAAAATCTGGTGCTGAATCGACATCTGACAAAATCCTACCTGGTAAGTTGTAATGGGTTTCAAAAACGTTGTAGGTTACTCTGAAGCAAAACCCACTGGTAAGAATATCCATGCAAAGGATTTTTTAAAAGGAATTATGACAAAAATTTAACTTAGGTTTAGGAATTAATTCTTTATCAGAAACCGTCAAATTGCTCCAAAAACGCACATCAATTAGTGATCAAACAAATATTCTTTTGGTGAAACATAATTTTGGCATTGAAAGATCTGAATTATCATGGAGCGTTGAAAAAGACAACAGGATTGTTGTGTATTTTTTTTTCTCGGAATTGTAGTTGTTTCTATAAAAAAATGAATTTTGGTCACTGTTTAGTTGAATGACTCTAGAACGATCCATCGTATCATGATACTACCGTAAACTCCTTGAAGAAGACTGAACACATTTTGGAAATTAACGGTACAGGTTCAAGTAAGTTCGACAACCAAGCAGTCTCGGAAGCATCATCTACTCCCCAATGATAATTTCTGAATTAGATATTTCATATTCTACGTTTTCCAGCATGGAGGATGTGATTGAGATTTCATTTCACTGTGTGATTGCATGGTTAAAGCTGACGTTTTTGCAGCTTCAAATACACATTAGGGCATATTCAGAGCATATTTACTAATTGTGAATAGTAAAATGAACGCACTGCTGCACGAGAATTTTGTTGAAGCATAGAGTCGTTTACAGATTAAGAAAAGTGATAAACTCGACTGAAACGTATAGTTCTCGATATCTCCAATGAGCCAAAATGATGAGAGTTTAAATATGAAAGAGAAAAGCCTGCATTCTGAATGCATGATATTCTTGAATCCTATGAATTTACAAACATCAGGTGTGCGTTGATCCGATTATGTTAGTCTCGGATTCGCTAGCGTAAACATTCCGTTTGCAAAGCGGTCGAGAGAAATCTGCATGCCGTATGCACGTTGGAACTGCTCCTATTATTGTCTTTGTAGGTCTTTTCAGCCAGGATGAATATCGATATTTTATCGATCAAATGTATGAACAAGACTTGATTCAGCTTCATACTGGATCACATAAATATGAGTTTAACATAATTAGGCAGAAATCAATACAGGTAGAATGTTTTTGAACGTATGAATACATATGCGTATAACATATTCAGAAGAACATGACTGGCTTCAAGGTCCTTGCCACTCATTAGTCATTTGTATAATATCTATCCCTGTTTAGTCATTCATAGGATAATCTAATTTCGAAATATGCCCATACTTGCATTTAGAACACAATTTCAGGCGATCAATGGTTTTGAATAACTCATAATCATATCGCTACAGTTTATATGAGCGGAAAAACCTAGGGGTTGGGAGGAGTACAATAAAATGTGAGGAATCGTTCACTTCGTGTATGCGTACCTTTATTTGTGTGTGTTGAACACCGCATTCTCAGCCCTGGTGTTTCCGGGGTTTGCAGTTATGTCACGACGGTCGTGTGCCCCAGTTCTGACGGATAAGTGTTGTGTGAAAATGTGTGTGTGTGTGTGTGTGTGCGGGTAAGGGGGACATGGGGGAGGAGTGGGTTCGTGAACCCTTCGGGGGAGAAGGACAGCTTGGATAAAACGTTTCTGGGCTCATAGTTCGGGGTTCAAATGCCTAATACCGATGGCCTCGGCTGTAGTCAACGTATGCATTCTAACATATTTGGACCGGTTCGAAGGAACCTGATAGACAATGCGGATTGCTTCACTTGGGTCAACACGATGGCCAGTGTCTACTACCAAGTGAGCGATAATCACACTTGTGATAGATCCGGAACCACCAGGACTCAGCCAACGGGGATGGTGTTCTTTCATGCGAATAGATAACCACCGTGCCGTTCGACCGACGTAGAGTGCGTCACAAACGCATTTGAACGAGTAAGCAATCATTGAAGCGGTCAACATCGGTAGTTTATGTTTATTCCGTATGGTTATCAGTGGCGAACTTTTGAAAGAGCAGTGTAGATGCATGGCGTTGAATCTGGATTTTACCACTCCATTCGATCGTTCTACATAGGATAATCATTCGAAAACCACTGGAAATTAATTCTGGTGTCTAGTTTGTCGCGGTTAGGCTCACCTTACCTGCAAAATTCTCACAGATTCATCGTCACGATTAATTACGGACAGCTCCGAAATGTAAAGGAGGATTTTGTTAAAAAATAAAAACAAGTATATACGCTGTTTCTTTACGGCTGAACGCAAAGGAGGTCCGGTTTAGTCTTCTCTACAAAAAGGTGCAAAGGCGTATTCGGAGAACACGGACGAATAAACACAAGCAGTTAGAATACATTATACGGGGTTCTTCCATTATTTTTCCGGCTCTGCGTCCGCATTCACTCGGAGTCCGTCTCTTCTGTATCCACTATACGGTTGATTAACATATCTCATATATCATCAAGGTGGGTTTTGTGCGAACTTGAAAAACATCGTTTACCATCACGCCTTTACTCCTATTCCCAAAATTAACATATAGAATAAACCACGGTGAAATGTTCAGGCAAAGTCCATTGTGTTAATCTGCCATGTAATAGTGATCGATAAATCAATCAACAGTAAATTTTCCGTGAAATGAATTCCTACTGCAGGCATTGGTAGATAAATTCATTGAAACAGTCAACTGGGGACAACGAAGGCTGTTAAAATAAATGAGCCTCAAATGAGCTCTATTGAGCATTCGCCATTCGAGCGAATACAATACAATAAGTAAAATGTACACATCCTTGGACAGAATTGTAGCTGAAGTTGTTTTGATTGAAATTCACTGCATTTATACTGTTTTCTAAATATTCAGTTCTGCGTCCCACTTTCAATCGCCTTGAGTGTGCTCACAACGACCAACCGTCAAGATGATTGAAGTTTTTTAAATATGTATTTTTGAAACAAAAGTTTTTTCGTAGATTGAGCGTACTGAGTGAAACGTAAACAAATCAATCGGAATGCCAGTACCAAGGAAGTAAAATGTTCGCGATCACTGTTCGTCATTCCTGTTGCGTTTCACTGTTACATACATTTTTGAGAATCTGGAGGACCGTGTATTTACAATATAGGGTCATGTTATTGCAGAAGCAATTGCGAAGAGTTTCGCTCTTGGAAAGTGCAGTTTCCCAAATGGAATATGCCAAAGAAATTGGTGAGCTTGGTTGTAATCTGAATAATCAATCTCTTGTCTAATTTATAATAATTTTCTTGAAAAGTAGAAAAAGTTTTGAGAATATGATTTCGTTCATTTTTGAATATAATAATAAAAATAAAGCAAATAAACCGAACCGGTGTACTAATACTGCCATCACGTTTCTCATTGAATAAAGTGAATCTAAAATCGCCACAATTGATACCACTCAGCTTGAAAACAAATAAAGTTGCACTGAACCTTTGCCTATTGATGAGTATCTGATTCATGAGTTATATCTATTTTAATCATTGGAAACTGCCATATATTGTTTACATAATGATACCACTAAACGAATACTATGCTGGAAAATAATTCAAGGGTGAGATATGTTTCACATGGGATTCAGTTTAGGATGCGTGAACAAACCGCGACTTTAGTCGTGTAAATCTTGGGCTAAAGTGGAATCGCATCAGATAGTTACATTGTTCTTACTCTAACTGAATTCGAGGAAAAGTGATACCACATTCAGGATTTCTCCCCGTTGTAATTTGACATACCTAATAGAAAAGGACCGTTTGGCAGGCATGGGCTTGGGGAAGAACCAGGCTTCCTAACCGATATCGGACTGATTAGAAACAAATAAAATTTGAATTTATCGGAGTGTAACTAGTCGCTGTACCATGCGTTATATATATATATATATATATATATATATATATATATATGCGTTCATATCTCTCATTCGACTGCCCTACGAATGGTATGGTACGTATGGGTATTCCCAGCTAGAGAAAATATCACAGGAATGATTGAAATCATATAAGAGCAGTATAGTGGTATTTAGCATATTTAGCGTTTTATTTTAAATTATTTTGGGTTGTTTTACAAGTATAAATGTTTTGATGGCTTGCAACAGATCTAATCTGCATAGAAGTTCATTTGCACAATTAAGGCACAAAATGTATGTAAGCGCAGAACATTTATTAGATGTCATTTTTTTGTGACGATTCGCTTTTCAATTAGCATCTATCAGGTTGTCCAGAAACTATTTGAANTTATTTGTTAGGGTATTCAGTTAAACTAATATCTAAAAAGAATATTTCGAATGGTGAACAGTGTAGTTTGTTCAGCCCCATCGCTCCAAGATGAACGGTGACATAACTTTTATACAAACATTCAACCACAGACGCAAACGGACACAACGCAGGGAATGTCTCCCTGTTTAATTCCTTCGGAAACTGGGTATACTAAGCTTCAGGGGATGCACATCCTTTTAGATGCAGTTGTCAAAGAAGCAGATGAAAACCTGTCAACATCAAAATAACCGTAGAAATAAAATGCAGCTGATCTCAAAGATAGACATAATATGTCAACGGGGTTGTTGCATTATGTGTTCGCGCATAGATTTCACTCAATAACGTATAGTACTATGCATCAAACCTATAAGGGGTTTCAGTCCTGTTTGCTTACTTTTGTTTATGAATATTTCCAGAATTGCTCCACCTTTGCAGAGTCAGCGCAAAGAGTCAAGTAAAACTTTAGGCACCCAAGAAAATGAATTTTCAGTAGTTTTGACAAGTTACAGTGGGAAAAATATTAAGCTCTGGAAAAAGAAGAAGCATACATTTACTAAATAAAAAACAAACGGATTAGATAAAATCCTAATGTGAGAGATGATTGTTCAAGTCAGCAATACTATTTGCTCGATTTATCAAGATGCGAGCAAAATAAGGGATCATGCTGTTTTCATGTGTGGTGGTGTGTGCACAAAGAATCCGACATTGGGAACGGGTATTCGGATGAAACACCGATTTATTGAGATGAGAGTGCAAGCAGTGTTCTTCATTGGACAGGATATGACTGATAAATCGATCGCATGAGTCAAACTGCTTGCTCACAATAAAGTCAACCAAAACGGTCTTTGAAATTCGACTGCAACGAGAAAGAAGTCTAAGAGATCTGGAAAAAAGAATTAAGTCTTTCTCCTTCAGACCAGAAAAACATACGGGAGAACAGTAAAATCAATCAATGCATGCAGTCACAAATTTAGGAATTACATTTAGGGGAACGCCGAACGTTTTGAGCCCAAAAGCGTAGAAGGATAGCGTACGAACCCTAATATAAACGTTTTCAACATGTTTGGACAAAGAAAGATTGTGTGACAAAGTAACTACAAGATATTTCACAAAGTTAGCTTTGGGGATGGTATTACTATTAACAGAAAGTTGAGGCTGATTACTCAAAAAGATTTGATAAGGCATGCTGTTTTAAGGCTAAAAGAAACATCCAGACATTTATCTACATTTAGCAATAAAGATGGGGAGTCGACCAACTAAAAATGTTATTGAGACAAACTTGAAGTTGAGAGAAACAATGAGGAACAGTTGAGGGACAGCCGACCACCACGTCATCAGCATACTTGCAGACGATAAAGCTGGAAGGGATGAGAAGATCCTTAAAATACAGTGAAAAAAAGAAGACAAAGTTGTACCCTGAAAAACTCCAGAGTTAACTTCTAGCACGGAGAAAGATTTATCGTTACAAAAAGTGTATTGCGTCCGATGAGTGAAATAATTAATTGGTACATTCAGCAAATTAGGTGCCAGACCACAATCCGAAAGACGTTGAATGAGAATACCGCGGTCAAGTGATCCAAAAGCATTAGCAAAATCAAGAAAAGTTAAACGGACGAGGCCAATCCCCTTATCCAATAAGGATGAAACGGAGTGAACAACGTG
The DNA here is from genome assembly GCA_900618425.1 of Echinostoma caproni. NCBI lineage: Eukaryota > Metazoa > Platyhelminthes > Trematoda > Plagiorchiida > Echinostomatidae > Echinostoma > Echinostoma caproni. Next base: position 13,416 of record UZAN01041621.1, read on the forward strand.
AGCAACAGCATCAAGAGTGGAAGGCGAATGTTCGTAAGCAACCTGAATAGGGTCATGGGTGACTGATAAAAGGGTCAGTCGGTCAAGAAGAACTCTTTCGAAAACTTTCAATAATGCTGGTTTGCTGATGTGCTTCATTCCCCGATAAACAGCTTGTTGCAATACTGACATTCATCAAAACAATCATCAAGATGCTTGGCTGCTACTTCCAAGTTAAAATTTAATGATTGCACGACCCTGTTCTCCGACGGAGACTAACAACAGGTTCCTATGAATGGAATCAAAATTGTTTGCCCTTGGTTTAATAAAATTATTATTCGCAGTTCGGATACTTGAACCTATAGGTCACCATAGAAATGCATATATCCCGTTCTTGCGTCACTGATTAGTGACTGTTGAAACAAGACCTAATGTGCACAGAAATACTGTTCTTGTCAAAATCTTTTGTAAAATTGGCAACCTCAGGGTATTTCGTCTTGCAAATAAAGAATGGTACGGCAGACGTTCTAACTAAAATTCGAAAAAGATAAGTTTTTCCAACCACATAAACAACGATATGTTTTCATTTGCTTTTTTCTAAATCCTGTGTTAAAAATAACTAACACCATCTATTTGGATATAACTTGAGCAATATAGATTCATCATATATTTTGAAAGCATTTACAGTAATAATCATCCGCATGCGAGATATACATAGTTGAGTACTGAATTACATTAAAAGCATCCTGTAATTGGTTGCTTAAAGCTTCTTCCTCCGCACAGGGTTGCAGCGGTAGCTTTTCATTTCAATCGGACTTTGTCTTATTCTATTTTGGATTACATGTTTTTTTGCCACAATTGTTTTACACTCCCGGGTTTTTCTTCTCTCGTGGCAACCAACATATCTCTCATTTTATTTAAGTTTATCAAACCTCCTTTTCTTATATGTGTGCACACTGTGTTTATTTCACGAGTTGTAAGAAATTTCTAAACTGCTGCACAAATCCTTTTCTGTCATTGTGTTAAGGTATCAGTGTACGAGTGTGTACGTCGTTCACTGTCAACCCCATGCACCTGCAATATCGTCACGTGAACGTCCCGGCTAATTTTTCATCGCAGTTCTGGTAGAAAATCACTTGGTTTTTCTCACCTCACATATTTCTGTCAGTGTGGAAATATTTTTTTCCCATGTAAAATTTGCGACATGCTATCTAAGTGGTTTTATAACCCAATCAACTGTCCGTCTCATAGGTACATGTAAATGTAAATGACTGTTTGGAAGTGAGGAAAGTTGTTCGCCCTATTCGCCTACGTACAAAACCTCCAACACTTACACTTCAGTCAATGTTCAAACCTCGCCGAATTATCCATAGTTGTTATTTCACTACATTAAGCATTGTTATTCATCAAGTATATCATATTTTATCACTTAAAGAAATTGGGATTCGATTTTTAAAGATAATTGTTTCCGACACAATAATTATATATTTTTTAGAGAATCAAATATTAGAAACAAGTATTATTTATTTTATTCATGTGTTGATGTGCCCCACCAGTTGACAGATTATTTCGGGTTCTTCCGATGCCATAAAACTAATGCAAATCACGCACTTCACTTTTCGATCACCGGGTGGCAAACATCACGTACTTCAAAAATGTAACAAGAATAGCAAGCTGAATCGAATATTTTTTATCCAGGCGTCAAACACGTTGTCGGAATATTTCTCCTCTCTAAAAGTGCATCGTTTTCTAGAGGTCTGTATTTAACGTAACTTCAAGCATAGAAGAGAGCAAAATGTTTATAAATCGATAATTGTTTTTCCAATAACATTTTTCAAAATTTTTCTTCACATCCCCAAATGAGCCGGTGGAGAATTATGTTCGAATAGTCCGTGTGATAGACAATGGAATAACGTGAGCCAGTATCATCCTGGACGATCAAATTACAAGCAGTCGTTGTCACTGTTTCTGTCTGTATGGCGAGATTCGGTTTCAACATCCGCAGGGGTACGTGATGTTTGAGACTGTGTTTGGTTAATTCGCCTGATCGAGTGAATGGAATCTCCGGTTTGTCCGTAAGACGTTTTTGTTCATCGTTTGCAAATCATGAAACGGGATAGAAAACAAAAGAAAAGTGGAGCTATTGATCCGTTGTGTGCGATTTTTGTCTGGAGTTCATACTCATTGAATGGAGTTCCTCCATTATTGCTACTATAAAATGATGTTACACTCGAGTGACCCAGCCCTTGGTAATCAAACGCGGTTGACTGCTTACCATCAGAAACAAGACTATAGTGGTAGTTAATGAGATGAAGAATTATTAAGTATTACGAAAAATAATGATTGTATAATGTAACATTGTATGTACTCACTGTAAATAGAGTATATGTTGGAAGTTTCCTCTTTAGGTACCACCCAAATCAGTCAAGTCGTTACATCAAACTTACACACATCACCTTAATTGCCTACGTTGATGCCAACGAAGGTTGAATAATCCACAACTTATTGATAACTGGCAAGCCTAATTTGTGTCGCTTAGTCTGTTCTTTAAGGAGCACGAGAGAGAGAGAACGATTTGTCCATTGCTTGGTGAAGTCTAATAAATTGTCAACTGCGATGGTTTATGCGCAGTCGTAAACAACAATTTGCAATTTGGTGGTCAAACACCTATTTTTGTTTCCCTTATAAATCCTTTTCACTGCAGTCGCAAATACCTTTGATTTTGTCATGAAAAATGTCATTAGGATAGTGTGATTTTGTTTTATACATATCTTTCGCCGGCTCAATCTCAAATCGAAATTGTCTCTTACTCCTGTGCAATAAAACGTGAGTGCTCTGAAGGGGATTGGTCATCGGGTCATGTTGCTGTTACTGACTTGCTCATCATTGGACGATATAAATAGGTAGATAGATAGATAGATAGATAGATAGATAGATAGATAGATAGAGATTCAACCACTGATATTGGTATCTCACTTTGGCGGCACACGCATACCTTCGATATCGATTGGCCAGATGGTTCATACTAGATATTCACAACTACTGTGATTTGCTGACTCCAGTCCCTGAGGTCAGCTCCTGGTTTTTATAGCCTAAATATGCTTTATCGTGACTCCGCGATTGGTCTGACATGCTTTCCGTCATACTAATGTCCGTATCAAAAAACTCTCTGAATGGTCCTATCCAATGGTTATGTCATCACATAAAGTAATTTGACGTATCAACTTTATCAGAAGTCTTCCGATATATAGATAAGGATAGATGCACGCTTAAGAAAGACCGTTTTGATGTTGCATAAAAAAGATAGTTGAAAAGGATGGTAAACTGCACCCGCATGTCACTGTATAATCAATGGTTTGAATCAAAGTTCTCACCACTGTAACATTTTACAGCATTTGGTAAATGTGCGGAATATAATTTTAAACCAAACTTATAATTGGAAGTAATGCTTTTAAAAGTCATACGTTTCTTCCTCAGGTTAATTCATGCCATCGAGGAATTAGAATCATGCGTTTGTGACGATAAATGTTCTTTCTTTTCAAAAGGAATAATTGAAGTCAAATTACAGGGCCAGATTCAGCACAGTAAGACAAGGGAGTAGAATTTCCCATCGAATATGTCACAATTCCAGATCAAAACACGTAGTTTAGACGAACAGCGGTTTTCAATGAATCCATTTCAAGCAGTTACAATCACATTTCTGTTTTATAAAACAGTTAGTCTTATTGTTAGATCATTTTGGTGGATTGACTTCCCCCAATGAGATGATGATCACGATTGAAGTCATTTTTCTTCGGACAGAATCTGTTTCCTTTGCGGTCATCGGTCAGAATTGAACTCCGGTCCACCGATTACAGTCGTTGTCGTTTACAATTTCACCACAAATTATTATAATGGAAAGTACTGTACTATCTTGCAAATGGCTCTTACATTTTCCAGGTTATAATTCGTTTTCACTCGTTTCCGTGAAAGTTTTCATTCTTGACCAGATTGTCATTGTAAGCAGGAGCCTTGCTATTTGAACGAACTGCATTCTTCCCTTGGAACAGAATCAAGTAAATATTGGTCTTTCTCTTCACAAAGACTGTTTATGGTTGTTCATTTTGTTTTGTTGTTCTTGAAGTTCTCATGGATGACATGCATTGCCTAGTGGTGTCAACATATATAAATATCGGTTATTGGCCCGGATGCACATTTTACATAGTCTATAATATCGGTTGTATGTTAAACAGCGTTCAGTTTCCATACAGGTAAGACATGAAAAACCATGGGTCACTTGCGGAAAGGCGGTGCTGGTCGAGGATAGTTGTTTATCGAGGATTTCACATGGGATATCACCAATTTGCCGTACATAACACAAAATATTTCATCAGAAACATACCATCGCCGTTCTTAGCGGCACGCCGGGTGATGCATAGGGCAGTCACAGACACATCACTTGGCCCTCGGTGGTCTTGTTATATTTTTGATCGTTGAAAGAAATCACCAACGATGTTACCTACTACTCACTTGTGAGCAGTATCTCACAACTACATGAATGGGGCAGTGTATCCGCATCAGTTGATATCCATCAGAAAAATTCACCTCCTACAGATTGAAGATGACTGAATGCTCCGTGCAGGCAATCGACAACAAACCATTGTCAGACTCGTTCATTTTGCACTGAATGTAAATATCAGCCAGAAAAAAAACTGCCGTTGATCGTCCAAAATTGACGTTTTAGTGGTATCCTGTATCTTCCCAAGATAGTCATAACATATCATGGGTTCTTTATGAGTGTTCTGCTACGAACTGCATGAGTTCTATCAGGAAGACAACATAATTCCTGAAAACTGCTCTGCAATTGGACAAACACCCGAAACGAGTATAGCTGAATACAAGTGACCAGTCGGAGCCGCCAACTAGTCAACACAATTGTTTGATATATGCGTTTCTATGTCCTCTCACTGTCTTATAAATAACCATGATTTCAGCATAATAAGCGAATTCCTACAGGCTTCTAGATGTGAAGTTCCTATCGGGAAGCAAAATGTTATTTTGAGTCGATCTTTTGGTAACCACTATTGAGACAATTCTGTGCGTTTTCTACGAGTTCACATGAAGGAGCACAAATTTAGTTTCGTTTTCGAATCACCTAATTCACGTACAATTTCAGTAGATACCATGAAAACAAAATACATTATCACAATATTATTCGCATTGTAGCTGTCTCACAACGTTGTGTTGGTGATACAGGACGGTAAAAGATAACTCTTAGGAAAGTAGAAGCTGAATTTCCGACACTTTGTCATCCGAATTACACGAAGTGTTTTACTTACAACATCAGAGGTGTTGATATCTCCTGTATTGCTCTCAGTGTGACGATCTAACTGAGTGCGTTGTTTTATGGTGTGTCAGGTAGAAGGCATCCGACGCAGTTAATCAGTCCCAAATGTTTTACGGAATAGACCAATAAGGCCTTGTACATTTATAAACTCTTGAAAACCACTCGAGAGTTTCGTTCATCGATATTCCAGATTGAAACGACCCATTGTGTATCGAGGTTCATCAGCTTGCATTCACTTACAAGCCAACATCGATACAAGCTCGTGCGCAAATCCCTTCTCTGTCAAACTAAAGATACCTCATTCTCTACCATCTCAGTTTAACTGGAGAGTCTACTTTGGTTGGTACTCGCTGGAATGTTTTTGAGAGGTCAAACTCTGTCCACAACGCGTCCGTTATAAACAATTTACTACCACACAACCGTCTAAAAACGTATCATTGAACTTATATATTCCGAAATTCTCACTTTATGTTGTCTGTGAATTGAGGGGTCTGAGACTCTATTTTTGTATCTCATTCGGAAATGAACCTGTTGAATGAATTGAACAACCACATATGCAGATAGACAGTTCCTTCTTCCTGTATTCGTTCTATATAAGCACACTAGTGCTAACCTCTTGCAGCCATCTGCAATCCTAATCATTTCCGGTCATGGCCAGGACAACTTTATACTATTTTATGTGGGTCCAGTCAAACTGCTTACTTTTCCA
>UZAN01041621.1:42096-56674 GCA_900618425.1 Echinostoma caproni
CAGTGTCAAAATATAGACAGACGTCATACGAAGTGATGCTTACTTAACAATGCATTAATCTTCTGAGCAATAATTTGCGGTCGCAACAACTGATCGATGAGTTGTTCTGCTGCCGAATGCGAACCAATTTCAAAATTTATAGAAATACAACAAAGTTACTGTTGTCTTCGACATTGAAATACAACTGAACAGACCAGTTTTGATAAAATGATATTTTTTGTCTGAAATGACTTTTCGTCCAGTTCATACGGTGCAGTCATGAGACGAGGTTTTCAAAAATAAACACAGTGTAACAGTACTATTTGAAGTCTCGGGTTTTACCTCTGGTAAAAGTGAAAAGTAACTTCTACTGCATTTTATAAAGATATATTTGTGGACTGTTTATTATAATACAACTAAATCTCTCCTAACTTATCGACTTTTTAAAAACGACTTTTACTTGAACAATGCTTGTAAGTAGTAGAATATGATCATCATTACGACAAGGGCATATAAGTTCAAAGGGGAACGGTGGTTCGCTTTAAGATTCCTTCACAAACCCCATCATGTTGGTGGTTCATTCGGTCAAAAATAGCAAGTTGGTGAATGCGATTGGGAATTCAGCTTTTACTCGGGCTGTGGTTGCATTTTGCAGTCTATCCTTCCCGGTGCGTTGTTCCTGTGTTCGGTTCATGACAAAAGCAATTGCAATGCCTCAGCTGCCGTTGTTCCGGTCTCGGCCGAGTGACTGAGTGAAATGTCTCCGCTATGGCCATCTCCGATTTCCGATGACAAGACTTCGGTGTGTACAAACAAAGGATATCACCCAAAATGGAGAAGCTAGTAACTCTGTTCTAAATATAATGTTCCCCAAAATAAGCACTATGTCCACTGTTGCAATCGAGCCATACTCGACTGTGAACTGTTGTTTACAGTGTACAATTGGAACCTGGGATTCAAGGAATTTTACATGACGAGATTACGTAGTACTTGCTTCTTTGAAGAAGGATCGGGAGCAAATAAACCGAGCGATTCAAAAGTACAAGTTGTTGCTGATGTAAAAATGAGATGTAGAGATCAAGTAAGGGTGAGACTGTGGCTGTCAAAAGCCTGTGAAGTGTATTATGCTTGGGCTCGTGTTTCATTTATGTTATCACCCGTCAACGGATACATCGGAAAACGACTTTGGACTGAGTCTCGATGTGGGCTGGAACCGTCTACAGGAGGAGAGCGTTGGCTGACGTTCTACCAGAGGGTAAAATGTAAACACCATGGACCAAAAGATCCAGTGAGACCTGAATATGACTGACAGTCAAAGTGAATGGCAAGTTACCAGGGCCGGCAAATCAGAGGACCGGGTAACGAAAGGTGTAACCAGAGCTTCAATGTAAATATCGGCAGTGTGATGCCACAATATTATGCATAAACCAAAAGCTAACAATAACATGGGCAGTCACACTTGGATTAATTACGTGTAAAGTATGTCGTTGGTTGTGAGCTGAACGTGTCTGACCCCATAGAGTACAGCGCTGAGATTAATTCCCAACGTTCCTCAAACTGCATTTCTGAGCTAATTTTTGAAACGAATCCTTTTGTTATTGGGATACCTAAAGTTTTAGTATTGCGTAACATGCAAAACCATCGTATTTTGAATGGGCTGTGGCGCACTCTTTAGACAAATCGGAAATTCAATCTGCTCGTTGAATTCTGTGATATAGAGGATAGACTGTCACAAGCACAAAGAAAAAACACAACTTGTATTTTTATAGATGATTTCACAAATAGCAGGTCTGTATAACTGTACACTAGTCTGCCGTTCCACCACATGCTTCTCTAATGTTTTCAATATTGATTCATGGGAGGTGTGGTCCCGGTGGTAACGTCGCCAAGTTGTTACACTGGAGCTAGGCTGGAAATGTGTGGAAAAAGAAACAATGCATCCTGTGAAAAGGTATGCGGCAAACAAGCTCCGTGTTACTGTTTAGTTGCAATATAGCAATATAAACCAGTAGACATGGTTATGATTTGCTAAGTAAAGGGGAACTTATTTGAATCAGCAGAGCTTTGCAACATATGCTTCTATTCTGTTCGGAATGCACAGTTCTTTCTGCGTTAACTCACATATGGTTCGGGTGCTTCCAGGTGGAACAGTTTTCGACAGTCGGATAGCGGGTGCTCGGGGTTTTGCTGCAGACTGGTGTTGCAAACACAGATGCTAACCACTGGCTGGGGTATAATTGTGATGCGAAATTTGATAGATTCGAGTTACTTCACCGTTTCGTTGAGTAATCTGTTGATGTTTTATTCACCTTGAGTAACCGCTCTCAAAACTGTACTTGTACTCATAGCTGTAGCATTTTGTCATGGTATGGGACGACGCAGATCAACGCCGAATTGATCGAAACCGTTTTAAACAACTTTCAACCATGCTTTCATTAGTTTGGAAATGCACCTCGTGTTTAGTCTATGTCGTATTCCAAGTCTTTTTCTTTACTTCTTTTTCATCATAATGAAAAAGATAAGTATCACTTCGTTTAGGATTGGCAACAAGGATTCCCTCCCGTTTGATTCTGTGCTACTATGCAAAGTCGTGAGGGAACGTTTGGCCAAAACCGATAGAGCACACTGGTAATATTATTTCTTGTTGTTATCTCGTACATTTGTTAGCATAATAGTTAACATGCCTCTCTCCCACTACCAGATGTTGTTTTCTGCCCAGACTTGCTGGACTAACCGTATCAATTCATCTGAAGCTTATTCTCGTAAGATGGAAGTGCAAGTGTTTCGCTTTTCTTTCCTAGTGGATAAACTTCATTGTGTGGCGCATTAGTGTAAATATTCTTTGAATGATGAAGGCAAAACTCGTGGTGTTTACCTTGCATTGTAATTCATTTCTCTACTAGTGTATGAGAAACAATTTCGGGATATTGTATACCCCACGAAAGAACGTTGTGATTAGGCTATATACTTACTGTTCCAACCAACTGTTTTGTTCATTAGTTTAATTGCTAAACAGTGTTAAATTGCATTTTCAACTAACAACTGATCGGTGGTGGCCAAGTGGTTAGGTCACCAACTAGTGAACTGGGTGTCCCGAGGTCAAACCACTCCACCGCCGCCCGTCTTCCCTATATCTGTATTTTTCATGGGCCGCCTTTGTATGTTCGTAGCCCGCTTCAGAAAAGTTGACTGTATATTTGTACATTCAATAAATAGAAAAGGGAAATAAAACCACATTTTCATATTTCCATACTCCCAGTGAAAAACTTAATCCCTAGTTCGCCTATTGCCATATTCACGGGATGGGTTTGACAACAAACTTGCTTTTCATATCAAGAATGCACGCGACCTTTTTTGACAAAAGGAAATGTCTTTGGGTCAAGTCAGTCAAGTCAAGNTGCACCCCGAAAGGTGGATATTCAGCAGCCACATAGTCATCTAACAATTATCGAACAAAATTATAGCATAATTATCGTGAGCAGTGAAAATGAATACAATTTAAGAGATAATTGAGTAGAGGTCCGAAGCAATGCTTTCTGTGCTGACAAGAAATCGGGCAAGATAGGGCACCACAGAAGACCGATAAGCGGTCGTACGAGCAAATATACNGCCCGGGTGGAAGAGGAGGAAATACACTTGATAAGATCTTGATGTAATGGATGTGAAGGGTCACGTGTTACAGTGAAACGTGATATCAATTTGGGCTCAATTTGATTAGAAAATTCAGATTATCACCTAGTTGAAATGAATTCATTTGAATGAAATTCAAAATTGTCTTTAATTTGTATGCTGGTAATAAACCCCAGTTAAAACAACTTTCTTCATTTTATATGAGATTATTGAAGGATTTAATTCAACCTCAAAGAGCAAAGCCACTGTGTATAGAGCAAACGAAGTGTAAACTGAAAAGCTAGGAAGTACTGTAACCCTGTTTTGACCTGTTTGGTTGTCATTAGCGGTGCAAACCCTTCGACCCAACCGAGAATTGAACGCGAAACCCTACAGGTAAAGCGCAAGCATATTGACCACTCGACCACCGGGTAGCTGATCATTTTTTCGAACTAGTTCTCTAAAGAACTGGAAAGTACGTGATAGAGAATGTAGGCAAATTCAGACTTGAGTCTTCGATAATCGTGCGAACAAATTAACCATCGTAATTCGCTATACAGCAAAGTGGCATTCGCGGTGCCACTGAATCTTTTCTGTTATTCGACATTCAGCATTAAGACAACCGTAGGTAGAATATTTTACCGATCTCTACTTACTACCCCATGAAGCACCCAGGTCAGAGTTATCATCAGTTGTGGGATCATGGATAACTGTAACTCATTCATATCATCACTTGTCTCATTCACCAAACTATAAATGATAGCACAGATGTAAACAGTGTGTGAAAAGATGCGACGGATTAAGCAATGATACAATAAAGATAAGAATCTATGCGATAAAGCACAGTAGCGAAGGGAGAAGCCGCAAGTAACAGTTTGTTGCCACTGGCATTGTGGATTCAATTTACTAATCAGCCAGGAAATAACAGAGAAAAATATGATTTCTGTTAGCTAGTGAATAGGTTGGAATTGGATATTACTATTCAGATGAAATACTATTACTTCCATCACCATTGTTACCATTGCTAATTATATTATCAAGTGTGTATTTCAGTGTCAGAAATACCTAAGCAATCGCATTTGATTTAGAAGAATCGGTTTTATTCGAGAGAATCTCGACCTAAGGGGAATTAACTCATTCGGTTAATGTGGCCTCAGACTGACTCCATTCATGCAATGAATCATGCTCACATTCACGTCTGGGCATGGTAACCGACTTATCGATCCATTTTGAAGTAATTCGCTTCCTTACCGGACCGACAGAGGTCACTTAACTCCGGTTTTGTTCATTCGTATCTATGACGCACCGTCGATCAACGATCCCAGGTGGAAAGGGTGTATGTGGTAGGGGGGGGGGGCAGAGTCAGAACGGCTCACCTGCCCCCCTCCCCGAAACGTTTACCCTCGCTCGGTAACTCACTCAAAAATTACATTTGGGTTTACGGAGAAATTAGTTCATTCGGACTGGACTGGATTTAGACAGACCCGGTCTAGTAGGTGACGTTTGACGGCCGAAACACCAATAATCTTGTGAGGTTTCCACTGGTGCGCGATTGGTTGGATTCACTTGAAGTTGAAAAGGTATAGTGTTACTTGTTATAGTCCTTTTAGGAAAGGGGGCCGGAAATCGCTTCGATATTCGTTTACACAAGCTTCCCTTATCACGTTCGATACAATGGTCAACAAAATTGCATGAAAGTAGATGTGGAATGAAAGATTGCAACTGATGAGGTATCCCGCTCCTGGTCCGTATGACAGTACATGATCCTCTCATAAGTGGCTGACAATGCTTTACCAATGCCTTTTGTCAACAATTTATATAAAATTGAATTTACCTTATCTCCCTTAGAAGGAACCACAAATCGCACATCCTTCTTGCTGACTGCTTATTGTTTTTCGTTTCTGTGTGTACACGAATGAAAGGTTTTGAGTAACCGTTTTTATGGAATGCTGTTAGGTTCGCCATCTAATCATTCCATGCTCCTGGCCTACACATGTGTTCAGCCCTGAAGCTAGACAGTCTGCTAAGATACGTTTGCATCGAAGCGGAACCAAAATCAGAAAAAGTGAACGTTTCCCCTTCCCCCTCAAAACACATATGCCGGTTTACGAAGCACAACATTGCTCGTTCAATCAAGGTTTATACAGCCCGAAAACGTAGTTTATTTCAACTGGTGTTTTCTACAGTTTAAGATACATTGGAGTGGTGGTTTATACGAAAGAAACGCTTATTTTGAGCTGTTTCAGTCCAAATCTGGTTTCTGACCGAGGACAGAATAGCAAATCGACCGAGTGAAGATCAAGAAGCAGATATAGTCTAGTGTTTTCTATTGATTAAATCATATTATATAATATTATGTACATCATTATATCATATCATATTATCATATTAAATCATATTGTAAGTCACATTCTACGGCTGAAACTTTTTGAGTTGTCTACTAACGAACTAACCAATCATAAAAGGTTGCATTGAAATCACAATTAACAATTAGAACGGTTTGCACTCTCCTCGATCTTGATTGCCGTTGATTTCGTTTACTATTATTATTCTACCAGTTGTCTCGTTCTTTTAAGCTTAGGGCTTCCGACGCTTCCCTCTCCTCGTCTGAGCATGAAAAGCCGGTTTCGATGTCGTAGTTGTCATTAATTTTATTTTTTCGTTTTCGGATGAACATGAGGAAACCAAGTTGCATTGGGTGAGATATGAAAGTGAAGCCGATGGTAAAACCAGTGAATCCGTCATGTAAAGGGTCACATTTCGCAAAAAAGGTGACAGGAACACTTGGGATGGGATTGTACATTGAAAAAAACAGACAGAGTTCACTCTGTGATCAGTCAGCGGTTCTTTCCCGGATCCAAGTTTGCTGCGCCCCTAGGTGTCGTTGACGCATCTGTTCCAATGATACACGTGATTTCGTCAAACACTTTTAAACCCGCTGTTGTAAGTTTCGGATCTATTTTGGGTTATATTGGAGCCCAGCTTGTCACGTAAGAGTAGAAAAATGACACACTGAATACATAGGAAATTTATTTTGAACAATACCTGCTGTGTCGCAACGTGTCAGCCTGTTTAATAGCGGCGGGTAGAAAAGACTGAGCACCGTGGCGTAATACAACTCCTTTGATTTTTCACCTTTTAACTCAAGACTGCTTGCATTTAATAATGTTTCGTTTGCGTTTGAGTGAATAGTCTTCAAACTTTATTCTCGTGCATCATATCGATTTGATGTAAGAAGCAATACGCTGACTGGAAAGACTAGAATCACACTCTGAATCTTAGATGAGTTCCTCACTGACACCTTGTCAACCATCAGTTCAAAGTCGAAAGCCTAGATTCATGGCATAGAAGATAAGTAGCTGGTGGAAAACCAAAGGTGAAAAATGACCAAACTGCTTTCCTTCTATTTGTCAGACCACCAATCACGACTGCTTTAATTTTCCATATTACATCATCAAATTCTAGTCTGACAATGAATTTGATCCGCTTGATTGATGGCTTCGGTCCTTGTTGCAATATACATAAAAAATCACTTTCGCATTGCTTATGCAGTGCGGCTCTCAGTTGTTCGTAAGTGCATCGTTTTCAAATGAAGTTCGAAGCGAATAATGGTTCCGTAAAATAACATATATATTTCTTTTGAAATTAATCTCGGGAAAGGCTTGTTTCACATACAAATATATATAATTTAGTATAAATAACCAAACACTGGTCACATAAACTGTTATTAAAAACCTCCGTTTGTTGTTTTTGACCGTATTTTGTGAAATACCTTCGTATATTGAAAGATTTTTTTCGACCAAAAAGTACCTTAAATTAGGAGTCAGTATGATATTGGACGTAATAATACAACTTTTTCCATCAGGATGAACGCCTTGGGCACAAATCCATTCCAACCAAACTGGATAGTATCAATATGCAAACAGACTATCTAGATGTTGATCGTATTCGAGGCTATTATTATCAGCGTTCTAGACAGCATATTGCGTATAGGGCAAACAACAGCGTGTTTATTGACAACCACATTTTGAGTGTAATGATATTTTTGTTATTTCTTCTTTTAGTAACCATGAAATAGGGTTACGGATATTTATCGAGGCAGGATTTGGAACATATGGAGCGGTTTTCACAGAGTATGAAAGGAAGATGTGAATATGAGCTAACCGACCACTAAAACACAAATTTATAGACTAGTGTGATTACGATCTACTGGGCCTGATGACAAATGAAGCAAAGTACAATGGTACAATGGGCATGATGCAAACCTACCTTTCCGGAATGTTGGTAAATTGAGCAACTATTTTATGCGAAGATACAGGACAAGCTACTGAATTTCATACAGCAGTGTTGCTTGAAATCTTTCCGAAATAACATTATTCCCTATGGGTGAATAGTAACAGAGGTTGAGACATGTTTTTGTATATCAATACTACATAGAAAAATGAACGTTGGACTGGGTATTAAATGTCAATGTGAGACTCAATCTTTCGAAACGGTTGGACAGAAATAATTGCATCTGCTGGATGCTGTGATAGTTAAAATGATGCTCTGTGCTGTCTGCAAGTCATATGCAATGATCATCTAGCAATAATGACTAAATGACATTCGCGAATCCAGTAAATATAAATCAGAAAGACCGAATCACTTATCTACATCCTTGATTATGTCGTTGGAGACCATCATTTCACTCGTCATTGCTGCTGTTTGTCAAGAACGTTAACCAGGAAGCTCTGCCTTATTTATAACTTAGTCACTGTGTTGCCGCTTAAATGAATTCGCTTTGATTTTAGTCAGAACGCATCAGCATTTTGTGTGTGATCTATCAACTAATTTTGTTCATAAAGTACATGCATTTGGTTCGGATAAAAAGAACGTTCTGTTATTCCATGTTATACATTTTGATTCATGCTGTATCACTATGTTCTAGCCTAAATTAGAGGAAGATTAAAGTCTCATACCAGTGAGGGTTTACTAGGCACGAATGTAAGTTGACAACGGTGAACGTAGGCAATAGAGTCCTTGTGGAAAATGTGATAGTAATAATAATATTAGTTTTGTATGTTCATTGTACTTTATTAATTTATCATGCAGTCTTGCAATCAAGTTTCCAAAATCCGTTATGTTTAACTTCATAGTCAATGATATTCAACGTACCCGGAAGCAGTTCTTTACTTCTTTAACTTACTAAACTGACAAAATATATCACCTATTGGTGAACAGATGCGAAGGTTTACAAACCATGCGTTTTCTGGCAGCCGCGTCTGCCTCTGAATTCGTATTGCTGATTCTTCAACTTTATAGATTGCAAATGGAAACCTATTCATTTTCCTGTTGGAATAGGAAGCAGTCCAGGTAAAACAACTATTAGGTTAGAATGAACTAATAAAAGAGAATTGTTGGCACTTCGCAATTGGAAGAACTTCTAATCAAGATCGACAAGTAGATCACCATATTAGGACACTAAAGATGCTCGAAAATTCCGACACAGGCACCTCGTTTCCCCTATCGAAGTGCACATCTAAGGTGCCAACCTTGTAAAGGTGCGAGAGGAATTCTTCAGTAATTCCTCAAAAACAAATACCGTCATTCACATCTCTTGATAATTCAAATCGATTAGGTGTTTATGCATAAAACTGCTACCTTGTCGTTGTGCCTTTCAACAGGTAATTAGATCATTGTAAACGTTTTCCCCATTAGGTTTAACAAGATAGCGCTTTCTTCAGTCCACCGTGGGTGTGTGACGATGAACAAA
The DNA here is from genome assembly GCA_900618425.1 of Echinostoma caproni. NCBI lineage: Eukaryota > Metazoa > Platyhelminthes > Trematoda > Plagiorchiida > Echinostomatidae > Echinostoma > Echinostoma caproni. The sequence goes on from UZAN01041621.1 coordinate 51,437, forward strand.
GTGCGAAGGCATGAAAAAGGAAACCCGGACTTTTCTTCAGTCGTTTTCGTTTCCTCTCGAAGGTACGGAGAATATCATCACTAATGGAAAAGCGGATCATGAAATTTTGTATCATTGATGAGCTTATTTTCTTTGAATTATTACAATAAAATTTTTAAACCGGACTGTTCTAGATGTCAAACCATTCTGTTTCGAACAACTTAGATTTCAAGTAAACTCATTCATATTTTTGCACATTATTGCTTCGGTCTTGGCTTATCTGATCGCTGTGGGATCTGTCCGGAATGTTTTGTTATGTAAGAAGAAGCAATTCTTTAGAATTTTACATATTGCTACAACAATCAACAATGTGACTTCCTAATCATGAACAATAGTAGTGTAGATGAGCACTGGTGTTTTTTGTCTGAGCTTGGGAACCCTTAACAGCTAGAAACGAAATACGATAAATTTACTTAAGATGCTTATCAACCACAAAATTGTAGAAAATGAAAGATATTCTCATTGTAAAACTACAAAAGAAATCATAACAAAGGAAAATATGATCTAGAAACATTTCAGTAATTATGTTTACATAAAATGATATTTTCTAACAGATGCTTATCGAGTTTGGAAAACACATACGGTACTTTTTGAAACATTTACCGGTGATTCATTACACAAAATAATATATGACGGAAACATAACAATAGATGACCCAATCAAATCGGTGTCACAGTTTGTAGAATGATTAAAGTGATGGAGGACCACAAAATAGAAATTCCAAAATTCTTCTGGTTTTTGCACTTCACCACGAATGAACTGATATATTTGCACTCTACATTTACCACTCACAGACACATGCTGAGTTTGCTATCAGTTAAATGCATCTGATTTGGGACTGGGAACGGAAATAATCAGCAGACATCTCACAGAACTGGTTAGACGTGCCTATTAACCGTGAATTTCCGCTGAAATAACTCGTTTGATAGGAGACCGGATTTCCTAAATATTGAACTGCGAAATAAATAATATTCGACAAGATATTTACATTAAGTTTCAAATTAGCAAGCAATAAAAATGTACTTTTACCATCACCAATTCCATGTACTCACAAAGCGCAGAAGGTAGCAGTCACCCGAAAAATAGCAACATAATTCTATGGCGTATCAAGCTAGGATTACATCATTCGATTATTCAGAGACGCCAGGCACTCTTGATGATGTTTGGTGTGGATTTCACTCCCTGGGAAATCGTTAATTCCCCAGGAGGTCAATGCATTGAAATGCGATGGAAATATTTTTGAAAACCCAAGATCATCAAGAACGCCTAGTACCTATGAACAATCGAACGGGCTAATCCAAGCTTAATATTCTAAGCCATTCGAGCAAAGTGATAACCGTCGACTTTGTAGCTAAGGGGTAGTGGTTTGAAGTCCCAACCTGAAGGTTCGTGGTTCGAGTCCTGATCGAAAGAAACACCTGTCAAATGCTCCTTTTTGGTTATCCCAAACTCTGCCATGGCATTCGAAGAATTCTGTGGCTTTCAGCTTCTCAAAAGAAACGTAAGTATTCCTCAAAATTCACTCCTCTTTTATTAAATTAATATCTTTGGCCTGTGCAGTCAGAATAACTTTTCTCCCCCGTGTAAGTGCATACAGTGATTACGTTTAATAAAATTAAACGTGGTGATCACTTTTATTTCAATGACTCCAGTCAAAGGTTCATGCCGCGTGCTTTAAAAGTCCTAATCGTCTATTCTCCACAAAGAGCTTTGGCAAAATTATCAAGAATATGAGGTCTATGATTTTCCCCAGCCAGCAGCAACATAAAATTAAACTTCCTTTTTTCGATACGTAAACATTCTAAATCGTCTTTGTTGAAAGAAACTTCTACATTGGAGTTATTTTCCGCACTGAAATTATCTGCGGAAATTAAGGCTCTTTCGCGCTTATTATTCCTGTGCCTGCTCTCGAACCTGGTTGGAATAATGGACGCTTATAGATTATTTAGAGGATGTATCAACCGCACATTTACTTTGCTTAGTACAGATAAATCATGTCTTTATTACAGACTTGTAACTTCTGAAATAACTCCTAATAAACCTTCGGATCTAACCAAAAGGTTTATAGCAGAATAACGTCAAATGATAATCGCACTCACTCTTCAATGATTGAAGACATAGGAAACAAAACTAAAGATTGATTGAAGCAACCATGTAAAATAAACGTTTACTGTCACCATTCTTACGTGCTCTCAATATCCATATACCGTAGCAGTCTCCCGATAAACAAGAACGGAGGCCTGTGGCTTCTGTATTCTCAACACAAGTACTTGCAAACGTTACTCCCGTTACATTGCATCAAAATTCTTAGTCTGTTCGATCTATCTGGAATCCGTTTTCTCTATCTGCATACGTGCAGCAGCGAAAACGTTGAGTGCCAGTTGGCGCAGTTATAACCAGAATCTTATTGGTTCGCCGCAATGTTTTGGGAACAAAACGCTGCCCAGTTTGCGGCAATGTGAAAACCGACAGCATTTATGATACGTGAACTTTTGCTTTCTTCTTTGCCTCAGTAATACTGAAAAACTAATGTGACCATAGATTATACTGGCACACGTAGTAGGAGGACATAAATGTGGCCTTATCATATTACACACCTGGTGAGTTGAAGGTAAAGTTACGAGGGAATTCTTTATAACAATTTATTGTCTCTTTTTCCTTGGATTAGACACAAGAAGAAAAGAAATATGATATTTCTTTTCGGCAGAGGGCACTCCGTCAAAATGGTTCATTTTTCCGCATGTAAGAACATTCCGGAAGTGGATTTTGAATGTTTGATTTGTATACAACTCTGTGACAAACACATATATTATAAATAAGTAGTATATTAATGGCTGGACAAAATTTCCCCGGAAGCACGCGACCGGGTTCGCGGTTCTTCCTGCTCGTCAGACATGCGTATCTGTTAGTTTTTTGTCTTTTCATTCATATAATTTTACCCATGAAATGTATTTTCGTCATATTTATAATATTTATAATAAGATATATAATAACAGGTGCCCAGAGAATCCAACCAAAAGCTCAGAAACTATTAATCATTGTGTGCTAGCAAAACATTTCAACTCCGGTGTACAGTTTAATACCGGAACTAACACCACTGACTCGTGTCCTCTCAGGTTTTGCTTACAAAAGAACACTGTACGAAGAACATAACACTCGTTTTATGCAATATTAACTGAGTTTGGTTGAAATGTACACTGTTGTATCTGTTGGTAGCCTAATTCATTCCCATCTTCGATGAAGGACTTCAATCGACAGGAGTTATGTGTTCGCGAATTACAGGTATGATTTTTATTTAAAAATAAAAAGAATGAATGCAGTCCAATATACTTATTCTAATTTTTAAACTTTTACGATCTAATAAACAGTACATTTGCTCAATAATGTGGTTAGAGCGTATCCAAGTTGTATGGTCTTCGTTAGATTGTCAATTAATATAAAAGTTTCTTATTGGAAACTTGTCGAAGCTTTAAACATTGAATAAAATGGATTGAACTAAAATTAATACTTACCAATAATTGGAGAAAAATTGGTTTGGGGTGTGAAAATTTTCATTAGAATCAGTTGAATAACCCTGCGGAGTTCATTACTTCCTTAGGGCTTAGAAAATAATCACTAGCATTTTACATGGAAATAACTAATTCAGAATATTTTGTCTAAATCTTTTCGCACTTTTGACCGGCTTTCAAAGTAGAATGCAGAATATCTTACTAAAATTTACTGGACCCAAAGTGCAGTTTTGTGATACACTCTTTGTAAACCTATTACGATCGATAAGTGCCATAATTTAGTAATTAGGATGTATGTAATGTTGTAAAAACTACACCCTACTGATCGCGCTTATGTATTTTGTACATTATTGATTGGTGTTAATGCATTTTGTAATGGTGTTCTGCAACTCGGCTGCATACAACGACAGGAAAACACAAGCTCCGGTCAATCTTTTTCCTCATGACATTCAGATAAAGAGTTTCGAGTTTCCAAGTGATCATTCTACAAAAAACAGAAACATTTTAGTAGACTCATGTGCGTCTACGTGTCTGACAGGCCAGATAAAATTATACTGTGGTGTTTCTGTACTTCATTCTTATTGAGCGGGTGGAAAATTCAACTGCAATGCGTTCTTGTCATTGTTCCTCAACAAAATCATTGGAGAGGAAGCGAATGAACTCATTTGGTATTATATTGGGTCACAAAGCTGATGCATGGCACACTAAATATTACTCGTTTAAATGCAATGAAAATGTTTGTGATAACCAACAAAGAGCCCTGGACAACTGTTTCGTCCTGTTTAAGACTCGTCGGCAGTGCGTACTTTTGTGTCCCTGTCAGGACTTGAACCGCGATTCTTCGGGCTGGGACTTCAAATCCTTACCCTTGAGGTACACGGTCGACGGTTTTCACCTTGTACGAAAGGCTCAATCAATTTAGATAGTGCCTGTGAAAAAACCGAATGGGCCAATCCAAACATTCACCATCTAAATTACTCATTTGCTCTCGTATGGTATAGAATGCGCAGTTAGAAATTAGATCTAATGATAATTATGGTTCTATTTTCACAATCCAGACCAACGAATATCAAAACTTGTGCTCATCGTGCGCCAAACGTTCTCCAGGTCAACATGGGAAAGTTTCAGGTACAAATATCTGGCTGGGAATCAAACAGAAATTTCCAACCAATGTCAAATGCCAAAAGCTAGGCGATAAACAAGCAATGGACGAGTAAACAAGACTTCTCACTTGTATTTTACGAAGTGTCTTCTGTGGGCTGTCTGATCAGAAATTGAAAGACATTTCAATCCAGCGAAATCCATCGAAATGCTGATGGATACTGTCTTTCCAGTTGGTAAAATCGTCTTTTGTCTTGACTTTAAAACAGGAAGCGAGAGAAAGTTAAATGCTCCGTAAACAAGTAGCATTCTTGAGATATGCACAGGAAATAAACCGGATTGGATATTAGCAGAACAATGTAATCAATCTTAAAACATTTGATAGTGTTTTTCCGATGCAATGAAGGGAAATCGTTTTATATTCTCATTTTTATCAATAAAGCAGAGGTTATTTACTGAGGAAATTAGCTTCCCTCTCGACGAATGTAAACCAAAACACAAAAGCGTTGGTGACAACGGTTCGCCCCTCTTCGTCGTGGCCAAGACAAGCTAATTTCCTCAATAATCATGAGCACGACGCCCAAGTTTT
>UZAN01041622.1:16213-34182 GCA_900618425.1 Echinostoma caproni
CAGATAGGGTTTGATCGATGTGTATCACTTGAAAAAGGCTGAGGGTAGAAACTGTCCCACGGGCACCAAATGACCGGCTGAGCAACACCGTGCTGACCCCGTCAGGGGATTGTGCTCACTTCGCACAGGCACTTAACCACCGAGAAGAATGATCAACAATTTTCGGAAATCACCAGACGTGTCTGACTTCACAGCATCGATCAACGATTTGCCAAAGTATTCGTGGTACATTTTACGAATTGTGGCCATATCAATCTATAAATTGTTTAAAAAACGAAAAAGAACAAATATTCAAAGATGAATTTACATCACATAGTGATTGTCCGGTGTTAACCGTTAACAATAATGATCTAATTTTGCAAAGATTTACGTTGAACAATTGTCCTGTTGTATCATTTCAATACTTGGATAACAGTTAGCTGGTGGTCTGCAAACACCAACCACGTTGTGAACACTTTGTAACCGTCACGTTACTGTTTCACTGACCTTGCAAAATACAGTTGCTATTTTAGCACGTATTCAGATGGGTTTTGGGGTAATCAGTTCGTAAACAATTAAATCAGATACAAATGAAGCCTATACCGATTTCCCAAACCATACTCACGAAAGAAGTTGAAACATCATGGGTTATTAGGACTTGGAAGTGTTGGAAAACTACTTACTTCACATCTCAAGCAAACAAGGCGAATCAATGAGTCTTCATTGGTTCCAACGCCATACATCGATTCGTGTAATTGACACACCAGTAGAAGGCGCAAATTGACGAGAGCCATCACTGAAATACAGATGAGCAGATGGTTCGGAAAGAAACCCTATATGATATAGTCCGCAATGGGTGTTATTTATCAATTTCTAAAGAATAGATAATTTGTGATACAGTTAGGATTATAAAATCCAAGATTTCAGATATTCGCGTGATCGGAATTTGATTTTTGCAGTCTACCTAATGGTATATGCTAAATCTCATTCCAGTCCTTTGTCCCCATCATCCTTGTTCTAAGGAATCGTGTTTCGATGTACAATACTTGTCACGTGACTCGGTTGAAACATGAATCGAAATCGAATCAGATCGATACATTGACTCGTCCATTTTGTTTGTGTGTGAATGAACAGCTGCCTGATGCTCGTGATTTGCGAATGTCCATTAATGACTACATAAAAGATCACTGTGTGGGTGGACAAACCGGTGAAGAGTTCATTCTATTTATCTTTGATTCAAATATGTTTGAATTATAAAAACAAAAGTTAATATGCAAACTGACACCTTCACTTAGTCTAGATACAAATTGGGGTTCTTGAAATTTGGACTTTATCCTACACGAAGCGATTTAATAGACCTAAATTAAACGAGATGACACCACCTCTGACAAAATGAATTAGTGAAACCATCTTGGATTCAACGAAAACGTGTTCTTTTTTAATACAAAACCCATGTGCTCGCTGTTCTCCCATGCATTTTTAAATTCTACCACATCTCGCTTAAACTGGTAATGAATTGGATGTGATAACAGCCATGTTACTCTGCATCATTCCTTTTCGATTTCCAGAACCTTTGGTAAAAATGCACATAACTCAAAATAGACTCTAAAGTTTAATTTGATTCGTGCGGATTTTTTTTCGCCACTTTGAGTTGCTGATGGTAAGTTTATTCATCATTCTTGTTTGGATTCCGGTCAAATCAGTGTTCTCCAATCGCCACTTCCATCATCATCATCATCATCAAAAACATCCCGTCCACCACACATGTGTACATATGAGTCATTTTGTAAACAGGACAAATCAATGAGGTACTACCATAGATCACCGTATGCCCCAAGTCAAACAAAAAAGCATGATGGCGCAGTGAAAATGCGTACTCACGTGTTGTGTTCAAACCACCGCGAAGGGGATCGGAAAATTTCTTTGTGATTGCCTCAACCAATGTGGATCCGTATTTCTAAAGTGGTGTGACACGATTGGGGATTGGCAATAGGGTGGGTAGGGGGCAAGATGAAAAACGTATGGTGTTTTGAGACGGACGTATCACATTCAATGTGGTCGTGGTGTGCGTCTGCTTTGTGTGTGTGTGTGTGTGTGTGTGTCAGAGGAAAGGAATATGTGTATTTTTTGGGCTGTTCAATGTTGATGAATAGTTACCGTGAGAATGAACACTTACACGCTTGTATGCCTCCCACACAGCTTTAATGTGATATTTGCTTCGATCGGACAGAATTCGAATGAACGGCTCCGGTTCGCCTTTGCCACTTTGACTGTGAATTGCATTTGCGTTGCGTTGCGTTACGGGTGAGGGTGTGGGGAGATGAAAACGGCAGAAAGTTGAAAGGGGGGCGGGGGGGGGGGNTTCATGATTTTGCTAGAAGTGAAGTGTGGTTCATAAAACAAATCCATAAGGGTTTCAGTGTCCCTGTTGTGTCTTTCATTCGTCATTACGTAATTCGTTAAGAGGTTTACTCCAAATGATATCCGATTTCATTTAGTACATTGCATCAGAAATGGCTAACAACAGCTTCGAAGGGGGGGGGAGAGGGGAGGAGGTGGTGGTAACGAACGGATTAATAGCAGTTCGGTTGCTGTTCCCCCGAGTTACTTAAGATTTGGAATCTGTTTACAGACAAAATAATGGCTGAACTGTTTTGGCTCATTGTACTGGTTCCACCGATTTAGAAGTTAACGCCTTGCGAACGCCTATACGAATTCTGGTGCCAATACGTCGGGGTAGGGGTGTCTTTTGTTCAAACTTTTCGTGTAATAAATTTTGAAGTGAATTCTGAAGAACACAACGTAATTGGTGAACACATTGTTCACCTGGATTGAAACTCAAAATAAGCAATAAGCGATTGTGCGTCTAAATGCACTTCTCAAGGTCACATTTTCATCTGAGTTTATCTGGTTCAAAATTTAAGTAAGGCGATTTGATCTGCTTCTTTCTGAAATCAAAATTTTATTATTATTATTATCATTATCATTATTATTATTATTATTATTATTATTATTATTATTATTATGCGCACCAATTAAGCGTATAACATGTGGTATGAACATGGTTCGTTTGATGCCGTTCACAGTTACAATAGATTATTGATGGACTTGACTGGACTACGCTGTAAATTGCATTGGTTTCAGATTGAATGAAGCCTGAACCTAAACGCTGTTATGCACTGAACAGCTGCTTTAGTCTGATTGGCTCAGCGCATTGGGAATCCATTAATCCAACTGGAGATTGAACCCGGGGAATTCAGCACAGGTATAACGTAAGCATACTAGCCACTTGATCGGACCGGTTGTCTTTCGGCCTATACAGTAACAAACAAAGCTACTGGCCGTAACTAAGGTGCACTCGTGACTATGGGATTTGAGTATGAAAGTTTCAGACTCCACTAGCTGAAGACAGCAGATCAGATCACTCCATTAAAATCAAAATTCTATGATTGGACAACAGTACAGTGCATACCCTTCACTATCCCGGTGAATTATGAGCGTTAACGAAAAAAAACATCTTTACAGAGTACACTATAATAATAATAATATCATTATTATTATTATTATTATTATTATTATTATTATTATATAAGACACTCGAAGATGTGCGATCATATATGCATCTTAGTCAGCTTCAAAGTTCTTTTTAATATATCGAAAACATTTGGTCTTTATCAATATGGAATACAAGGCTCATTCGATTTTTCTCGCAGGACGAATGAATTTTGTTGCTAAGGGAATAGTCCTGAATGCTTACACATCTTGAGTGTTACACCAACATATCTTAAAACGGTTACATGTATTTCATCTCGATACGCTTCACCGTTTTCACCGTTTGAAATCAATCCCACCCCACCACCGCCCCAGTGTTCCCATATTTAATGGGAAAAGATAAGTAACCGAGTTCAATGCGACCACAGATACATACCCCATACCGGCATTGTACAATTCCTGCACGTCCTGTTCCACTTTACGCTCATTAACGAGCATCGAAATATTGCCCGACCGATGGGCTTGATCGATTCGATCTTGCGAGTCCTCCTCGCGTTGACCACGCAATAGCCGGAGAAGCAAAGTCTCGTAAGGCGGTTTAGTCTCCTTCGTCACATCACCCTCAAGACTGCGAGTCGAAGCCTCTGACGGTGGGAGTGGGGAACACGAGAATAATGATGATAATCATGGTGATGGTGATCGAGTAATGAGATAAGTCAGAAGATGTGGCACGTGACTTTACACCACTTACTTTTCGGTTCCTCCTCGCGTAGAACTGTTGAAAAAGAGGATAGAGAGAGAGAGGAACAAAACAGGTTAGACTGAAATTAATGTGACCGGTGACTTTGTATCAGTGACCAGAGTGACGCGAGCAGACCGAACAGTCGGATACTGCGTCAAACAAGAACGAGATCATCAGGGAAATAATGAGTACAAATTAAGTATTAGACCTTTTAGTCTCCATATATTATGAAGATGTCCCAGTATAAGACGTGTTTTCTTACTACACACCAGTGTGTGATGAACAGCAGACGGGGTACACTCCGAAGTCCTGCTGTTCAGTGATGGTAACCGGCAACCTGATCGCCGGGACTTGGAGTGACAAATCACATAAAGCCCCGCTAGGTCAGGCGTGGTATAGAACCGAGTGATAGCAAAGCTCTCTACCACCAAAGTTGGATGGCGATGGCAGTTCTCGAACCTCGGACGACAGGGTCCAAAGCACACCGGTGACAGCGACTAAACCACTACACCACCACGGTGTTGATTCCTTTGCAGTTCCCAACTCCTTGAGAGCAGCAGCCGACCAAGCGAAGATATACGTAGTCTTCGATATACTCACTCTCATACTAAGGAATGCATTTGGTATGCGCTTAACTCAACTCAACCCTCATTTCAGTGTATCCGAATAACTTCATTTCTGTTTTATTGATGTTAACGGCTACCGAAAACTGTTCTCACTGTTAAACACAGTCTTTGAATTGACATAAATATGTTGCCATCAGGTTTTACGGCTACAATTGTGCACTCGCATGCCGGAAGGATGTTGTCATCCGACATGGTCAAGAAATAACGGGTAGTTCTTTTATCGTTGACCAAAGATTAGACACAAACTGTTGCACGAACTTGGGCACCGGCTTATTCACCAATCGCTGAGTGCTTTAAGTTACCTCTATTCAAATTTACAAGTGATGATGAGCCGCGTAATGTCAAAGCTCAGGAAATGGTTAAATTGACCGTTCACAGAGAACTCATATCACACACAGTCATATGGCTGAAGAGATTTAATTTCGTGTCGCAGAAATCTCGTTGTGTGCATCAGGTGCTGAGTTGAAATGCTATGAGTAAAAATCATCTATGCCTGCACGATGCCTGCACGAGTGACTTTAATTTGATTGCAATGATAATGCAAAGGGGTTGGCTTTGTGCTAAAAAAATATGAGATTTTATCAGTACTCAAACGAGCTGATGAAAAGGATAAATAACCTTGACTAACGAACAGATGGTGCCCACAATTCAAGCCTCTCAATGAGACGTGCCGATTGATCTTACAGGAAAGTAGACGAGGTCAAGAAGTAAATCTCAAACCATTTTTTAATTGAAGTTATTTCTCACTTGCAGATGCTTTTAACTAGATATGTAGCCGCTCATTTTCCGATAATTTTCGATTCGCCGCTACCTGAGCCTAGATGAATACAACCTGTAACAACTGGGTCTTATTGATGATACGGTGTGCCTTGAAAACACGACACAGGTAAGAACAACTTCCAGATGAGTAGGATATCGATCAAATCAACGATCGTTTCAGATGAGACTCTTCACATCAAAGGCGATATTGGTCCAAACAGACAGAGCTGAATTCTATTTCGCCTGTTCATCGAGACTGGAAAATTCTTTGCAAGCCTTTCATCGCAAGCCGGGGTGACATTTTCAGTGCTTGTGAAATGGCCACCTAAGATGTCACCTCGACTGGTTTGCAAGTGAATTCCCAAGCTGGACGAAATGAAATTCAGTTCACCCGAGCCAGGAGAACCGGTTTTTAATACTTCGTCAGACAGACAAAATTTAATTATCCACACAGTTGTCTGACAATAAGAAAAATAAAACACAACTGTCTGGTAAACCAAAATGTCGCGCACCCCGAACAGCTTGGTTTGTGTCCCTTCCAATATGACCGAGTCCATGTTCTGATATCAGGAATGTCAAAAATTAAAACCATAGTCGGAAAACCGATTGATTGGTTGAATGGATGTACGCACCCCTAGGATGATAACCTTAAACTCAAGGTCACCCTGCCGGTTGTGCTGTCTTTAAACTCCACTTGAACCACGCACTAAAACAGATCTCTCTCACACACGATTGAATAGTGATGCTCATATTGTTCTTGCGGCACAGTGGAGAAGGTTTGGTAACAAGTGCAAAACGTAAACACCATCCTTCTGACACGGATCAAACAGCAAACGAATACCAAACACGGAAACTTACAATGTGATTCTCCTGAGCCATCTGAAGATAAGCATTTCCACACAGTATATGCACTGGGTTGAAGGGGGTGAATGGGTGGGGGGTGAAGGCTGGGGCAATAACCAACCGCATAGATGTAACTGATCCCGCATCACAAAAGTAGATGTCTAATGCCCCGTAACTGTATGCACACGGGGTTTCACATTCTATTTGCACATGTGTTCATTTTTAACACGGATATCACTCACCCTGGTTCGGAGTTCTGCTGAACATTCACAACAACGTACCGAGGGAAAGACCTCACCGGAGGATACCCGTGTAGTTTATAGTTTATAATGAGAGAATCACTGACCATAACAACGTGATGAGCAAACAGGACTTTTAGGGGGCCAAGAAGCGCCATGGCTACTACACCAGTATACGTGATGTATGTAGGGCATGTATACGGGAGTGTATCCAAACTGACACGAGTGAATCCGATTTTTTAGAGATCTTTCTAATTCCAAACCGCAGAAGGAATAACCAAGAGATAGTTTATTCCTTAGAATATTATAATAAAGCGGTTGAAATGTTATCGGTTACTAACATACGGTAGCAAAACAATCATTTGTATACGGTAATTTTTCTTCAAAAGTGACTAGGAAACGATACTTACTCTCGGTTCACAACAAATTTGATAGCATGCACAACGCAGCAAATGAGGATGAAAACTGGGGGAATCAATTTGACCGTTTTGGGTCTCAGCAACTACTGTTGATGCCGTTGATCCAACTGAGGCGCGAACGCAGAATTTCGCAGGTAAAAAGCAAGCACGCTCTTTAAGGAAAACCCATTGTTTTCAAAAAGGAATAGGTCTCATTTCGTGAAACCGTCCCGAACGAGGTATGGTCTTTCAACGAGTCCTGTGCCGAAACAGGGTTTGTGACGGTTTGCCCGATACCCATACGCTTCAGAGTCCCACATTCGTCATCAAGTATTGATCTACAGTACCGGTCGATTGTTATGCACTACAATATGTTTTTCCGATCAAGTTGAGTTTCATTATATTTATCACCTATATTATTATATATTATTAGTAGTAGTAATAATAGCATCATTAGTATTCGGACAAAAATATTTACTTCAGTATACATGCTGTTACCTACACAAACCCTCAAGTGTTTTACAGAAGCCCGTTGCTTCAGTTTCGATTAGACCTGTATTCAAAGTCCTGTCTGCATAATCCGTATGAAGCCTAGTGTTCACTAGCAGATTTTACCATATCATCATACTTCACAGTTCGGTATGAAATATTCAAACAAACTTTGTTTTCAGCCGACCTAACAATAGTATCTGTCATACGAGATTTACTGGATCAACTGTCGTATCTTTTTTGATCGAGCTAGCAACTCTTGATCCGAATACGCCGTAGCAAGGTTTCATGATTCAGTTCACTTTCACGCGCAGATTCCTTTAAAATCTAATAAGCACCAGACAGGTGTTCCAGTATCGCCTTTAACAGTCAAGTTAGGAATCGCTCGTAAGACAGTGGATTTTGTGACCCCGCAAACGATGTGCTGTATCTGTTTGCGAGATGAATACGAAATCAAGAATGAAACGGGAACGTAGATCAACAGAGACAACAACTCACCCTCATCATAGGCTTTCTTCAGCATATAAATCTCGGTATTATTACAGCAACAAATAATCTCATTGAGAACAGTGTCATTGGTCCCGGTTCCTTTCATTCCCTTGAACAAATCGTAGGCGAGGAGTTTCATGTGCCCCCGGAATAACGATTGCAACAGACTGTCATAGTCACCTTTGGTGTTTGACTTCAACACCTCGACTAAATCCTGTTGCCAAGTGATGAACGGAATAAAAAAAATCAGAACAAACAAATTGTGATTAGCATCAATTTCAATGTGCAACTTTTTTGGACCATCCTAAGTTAACAGGCGTTCATTTTATTTACCGTTTGATTGGTTGGTGAGCTAATAAGAGCAGATTGGTTCGACAGCTTGATTTTATTCTATGTTTCGGGTGCAGATGGTTCAAAATATGGAGTGAAAGTTCGAATCTTCTGAAGTGAGAGAGTCCAAACTCGAGTCCGATTTAAAATCAATCTCGATTTGGAATGATCGATAGCCCACAAAAAGTCTCGAACTCACGAAATCAATATTTTCTCTTGGCAAGTGCTGCACAAATAATTGATTTTACTACCAACACGGATGTTGATGTTTTTCATATCTACGAGAACCATGGTACTGCAAAGGATCGTACAGATACACCGGTTCAGAACATAAGGACACATTGTAACTATTAGGTTTTGTAGCTGAAAGTATTTTATTTGTATTTAAAAAGAGACAGTAGCAGTATGATGGGTTATTCAAATACTGCCTCTACGTATGCACTATCTTTCTCGTTAGGTGTGTTTGGGGATATCTGAAATTTGATCCAAGCCTTACTGTATAAGGTGTGACGTGAAGAACTGGTATCCGGAGTTCAGTAGAACTGTGTGAATATGTGAACAGATCGGTGAACAGGTGTTTATTAGGTGAACAGGTGATTGTGTGCAATCGTACTCAATGTGAGATGTCACTTTGCGCCACAACACGGTAAAGATGTCCCAGGGATTGGTGCCAACACCGTATTGAAAGGTATCTACTGTGAGTATGGTTACGACGGTTCGTGCACATGCACAAGTCTACAGTGACTCACGAACACATACACACACACACGCACTTGCTCCTGTCAAGACGCTCAAATCGATCGACTGGTCGCGTTCCATCGTGTACTTCACATAACACTGTGATGACTTAACCGAGATGTGCAGTTATATTCATCACTATCGTAGGATACTTCATCGCGTGACATGACGGCAGAACCGGTAACTGAGTACGCAGTCTTCATACACACACACAAACATTCACGAGTGCACACGTTGTTCGATCCACAGCGTGAATGAGAGCAGCTGATAAAGCAAATGATGGCGGCTATGATGACAAAACATTGGCATGCACCGATAATGGTGTTGTACCAGTGTACCGCCAGTCTGACACGGTCGGTTAATCAGACGCATTGAGAATGCAACCGCGTGAAATGGCTCAGCTCGAGACACAATGTGAACGACTACGATGCGCGTGTCGGTTTTCTGGCACAAACCACCACCGCTAGCATTCAGTTGGTGCAGTGCAATCGCGATAAATCATGGGGGGAAGCTGGTGAACAAAAACACAACCATTCTAAAAAATTTTCCGGGGGAAAGAAGAATGCTTGCCAAAAGCAAATGAGCATGAAAACATCTGTGTGATGATTTTATTCCCTCCGGGCTGAGTGATTATATCAAAAATAGTAAACACACGTTTGTCAGGGCCACGATCAGTTCATGAGAATTTGTAGTTTTAGGTAGAAAAGGCAGTAAATCTTGAGAATAATCGAGAAAATTTCCAATCTCAAACGAACGTTATGTATGAGACTCCATTATTTCAAAATTTATTATTGTTATTGTTATTATTATCATTATTACTATTTATCAGCTGATCAAACGAGTTTTCCTTGTGCTTATATATATACGATTTCGCACAACCCATACTTGCGGGCTTGTTCCGGGCATCACACCTCATGCATCTAAGGACTGGTTGGAACCTCTTCGAACCTGATAACCTATTACATGAGTCCCGGAGGATTTAATTTGATTACGTAATAAAATTAAATACTCTGTTAATCTTATGTATCAATTGGGATTAGTTAAAAAATATGATCATGTGCAGAAACGAGCAAAGGGAAGCGAGCAAGGCATGAACTTGAAGTAGGTGGCGACTAATTGCTTTGGCATTTACTTTTAAGCTTGTGATGTGCATCAATTGGCAATGGATATAGTACATAAATAAATGTGTACTTTGGTTCATTTTTTGTCAATGAGTATGCAAACACACTATACAGTCAAGTTTTAGGAAGAAAGCCGTGACCGTAAAATGGTTACCAGGAGAAATACAGAAATGTGGAAGATCGGTGATGGTGTCGGGGTTCGAACTCAGGCTATCCAAGCCAGCATTTTGAGAATCTTAATAACGACCATATTCTTTCGAGAAGGAAAAGGTTACTTTATTCCTTTTATTTCTGTCTAGAAAATCAATCTCCTCTGCAGGTTACACGTGGAAGCACATTTGTAGGTTAGAAAAATGGATTTTGCCGTTTTCTTTGTCGTTCAGTAGGCATTAGCGATGTTTTAGTACACACTGACTGTACTTAAACGTCCCTAACTTGCAAGCATAACTTATGTGGTCACGAAATGTCTGAAGTTTTACCCCATTAATTGACTTGATAGTCTTGTATGAATCATGTGATAAGTTACTATCCGTAGTAGTAGGAAGGAACACTGTGACTAATTTTCTTATACTACTGAAAAATATTACTTCAATATTTCAAAATTGATGTTCAGATATCTTAATATCTTTAGGAAGTTTCAATGACAGCAAAACCATGTCTATCAGATACAGCATACAGAGCGAGTGAAATACGCTCGATAGCTTGTTTGAAAACATGCATCGAAATTCAATCGCAACGATCTTTGATGGTCTGATTTTCCAGAATGTTCTGGACCTGATCGTGTTTTTCTTTGAAGTTTTTCTCATTGTTCATTTAAACCCAGTAGGATATTTATGAACCAGAGTAAAAAAAAATGGAATGCAGGCAGGGTCAGGTTTCATATCATGCTCCGGAGTCCGGATTGCTTTACCGACTTATCAGTGAGTTGAGAAGCATCGTCGAAATACAATACCGCTTTTGTGTTTTATTGTTCAGTTGCCGAGGTCAAAGAACACGCCTGGAAGAATCTACTGCAAACATCAATATGAATTCAGGAATCCCAATGATATAGCATTCGGTTCGGTGAACCTGTTCACGTTTTTACTTGATGAGATTACAGATTACATGGTCATACATTATTACATCTAGGTATATTGTTTGCAATAACATCCACTATCCTGAGGGTTCTCGTAATTCTCTCACCGCTTCTCTATTCCGGTTGACCGGATCGTTAAGTTGAATCGGTGCTAGATAGTTAAATGAACAAAACATAACAATATTCATATATTCGGAGTCAGTTCACAGAAGTTCGGTGGGGTCCACAATTGATGTACGATGATTATTACAGGACAGAAGACAGGATCAAAAAGCTTCAAACACCGGATACCGATTTCAGAATTAGAAAAATCAAAACTGACCTTTTGGTATTTTCGATAATAAGCTTCTCGAATTTCGAACCGTTGTTTTTGGTTGCGATGCCCGATAATAGCATTGATGGTATCCTCATCGGTATCTGAGTGAAAAGATGTAAATTAATGATAATAATTAATAATAAAAAAGTTTAGATGAGATTTCCGCAAATAGCTTGATATATGACATCATTTACCAACTTAATTCGACTAGAAGAAACTTGCATCATTCATCGTGTTCAACCCGTATTGAAACCATTCATTTCATCAGCTCCTCAAACAATTCGGTGGCCTAACCCCCCTTCTCTGGCTTCATCCAAGGTACGCCATCGATCTGTCTTGTGACTTTCGATTAGCTTTCGTTTTCCGGTTCAGTGCGTCACGTGGAGCCGACTGCTTCGGATAAGACGGATGTCTGCAAATTATGTTTTACCACTTACTTCAATTTCTTAGACGAACACGAACAAGTAAAGAATATTTTAGTCAATAAATGGATCGAAATCAGAAGATCGTTATGTGTGTTAAACTGAGTCACATAAAATATAAAAAATAATTGTTCACATTTGACGACAGCTATTTCCCGAGCTATCTACTTCGCTTATGTGCAGTCAGCTTTTTTCGAACAAAAAATTATCATCATCGTTCAATCATCAAATACTGAGTAATTTCAGTTATGCTCCGATATTTCATCTACCGGAAATGATGCACAGGGTAATGTGCTATGGTAACTTGAATTTTTTGGATGCGGTTCTGAACATGTGGTGAGTGTACTCTTAGGATATCACGACAATGAAAAAACATTTCATAATAGGCAACTCCGGATGGTTATCGAACTGTTCAAGCCATTCGTGGTAGGTTTCAAACCCTACGCACGATAGTGGCCTGAATCACTTAACTATTATCGCCCCTGAACGGCAAACATGGGCAGCCTCGTTGGTCAACAAGACCGTCGGTCTTTATCAACAGAAATATGCACAAAATACACCAGTGGACAGTTTACAGCAAACAAAACACGATTAGCTTGAAAGAAGATAGATTTTTCAACCAGACTGAGGATAAGATAGTCTAGAAATGATCATTGTCCAAAGCTTCGTTTCACTGTGTTGCTCTGCCTGTCAATTATTTTGATGGAGAACAGCCCCTTTAGACTGCTGTCATTGGAAAAATGGACGGAATTAATAAAGCAGAAAAGTGTTGCGATCAGACAAGGATCTTACGTCACACCATTCAAATCACAGAATTGCAACGCATCATAGAATAAGGGGACCAAAGAAACAGCTATTGTGAGTCGCATACTGAGGCATTCCCAGGGTATCACACTCGCCGTAGGATGAACACTGACCACCGCTATTCACTGTCTACAAAAACCGGAATGGAGTACCCACTAAAGAGCACAAATTTGTTCTTGTTTTTTTTAAAAAAAGAGTCGATGAAAAAGCTATTTTCTGCACTCGGTATTTTTCTTGCTTTTACGGGTTCCGCGTACAAAAGACACAGTCGATTGATGAACTGTCATTCAAACTTGAGCTTCGCGCGTACAATCCTCAGTTCATTCAACCAATCCATACACTCGCGAATCGAAAAGAACTGAGCTGTGTCTTTGTCTTTGTCTTTGTCAAAACTCACCAATAGCGAATAATCTCTCCGCAAATCAAAATCGAGAATTCTTGCACAGATGGCATATATTTATTACCGATGTGGCAACCAATTCACTTCAGGACTGATCGAAATTCTATTTTCTATCCTCATATCTTAACTTCAATGACAGTTTATCAGTTCATTTGGTCCGACAACCACAAACGGATATATAATACGATAGCTGTTTCGATGAAGGGTGTAAATTGAACAGTTTTAGGGATCGAGCGCATGAACCGGGCTGGTGGTTCATGCAGGTCACACATCGTCAACCAGGACGAAGGCTACGGATTCGAAGAACTTCGTTACTTGATCTCTATCAGTTTGGATATCAACAACATACTGCAAACGCTCACGACAGTGGTAAGCTCCAAATTTTACAGGTCACATTATAAATAACATCAGATAACAAAATTACGTATCCTTTTCATCTCAAACTCAACTATGTTAGTTCCAACGGAGCAACATTTCGGTGTTCATCTCCAAATGTCGATTGATGCCGTGCCGTGTTCGTGTGAAAACTACTCGTTGTTTGCTTCTGTTCAAACGAATTTCGATAAAAACCAAATCCCCGGCATTCTGTAAGCATGAGGCTACTACTAGGTGCTGAATAATGGAAAGCTAATTCACCACAATTAAACGTTGTAAGTACTACTTTTGAATACTTGGACCAACGATGGGCGTGTTGTGATGAAGCTGAAACATTTACGAAAATAGAACATTTTACTTGTAAACAAAAGCTCCGAAAAAAGCATCACACATGACACATGCAAAAGTAACAGGCCAAACAGAGAGCTTGCTAAACTTTACCATATAATCAGTCTGTCATTAATGCCGCTTAGGAACTAAGGTTGAAAAAACTGACATCAAGGTGTAGCAAAATTTCAGCAACTCTTAAGTGAATTAGGCGTGATTAAGTTTTCACTTCGGTTAGCCAACCGAAAAATGTGAAGTAGGGACGAGAAGTTCACACGTTTGTCATCATCACCATCATCATCATTATCATCAATATTATTATAAGTTCAAATCAAACAGGATTTTCTTTCATCCATGGATTACGACAGGACAGAATTGACGATGGTACGTTCAGAAACAAACCACAAAATAGAGAGGGGCAGAACTGAAGCCAGATGGAACAGCTGGATTCGATCAGTTTCACGACTGTCTACACTAAACAGCGTTGGAACTGAATCACTCCCGCACATGAGTGAATTTAATTGAAGTAATAAAAAAATGAGTATGGTTCAAGAGTGCGTTTCTATTTCTTTTCTCACTGAGATGTCAGTTTTTGATTCGTTGCTCGTAGTGTTCAAACTGGCCACGGTAAGAAAGAATTAAAGACAAAATTGCACCCTATTAGAAGGATTTTTCAATCATTTTAACGAGAGGAAGTTAGATTTGGTTTTCTTCAAACTACTTTGACTAGACGTATTCCTTTCCCAGTGATTCAGTAATAATCACATTTCCCCACCATCATAATATATATATATTCCCCTGTCACCCTTCTTCTCCATTTCTGTAATATCTCAGGCAGCTTTTGTATGTCCTCGGCCCATTTTCTGAAACAAGCCCGTATGATTGTATATTCAATAAATAAAAAAGGAAGTAAAAAGACATTTATTCATTCATCGATCGCCGTCAGCAGGACCACAATGCAGTGTCATCCCCAAGCATATTTTCGGTAGGGCTAATTACAAAATTTAGAGGAATGACGAAGGGCGCTTCAGCACTGGCTGCGACATTAGAAATGCACTATGCCCGTCATATTGAGCAGCAATGATTGTTGTGTATGGAGCTCACTACACCAATCCCTAATATGGCTATGACCTGCACACACCTTGGAATTAGCAAGTGCTCTTTGTGTACATTCACGCATTCGGTGGTAGAGAAATGTTTAATTAGTTTGACTGCTTGGCTATCTCGATTGCACAAGCTAACAACCACGACAATTCTATGGTTGAAGCAATATCACGAGTTCACTGACGGTCGTGCCTCTTCCCAATGAAATATATTACTCTCAACCGCGCATGGTATATTTGAATCATTGATCGGGTGCGCGGTAGTCAAAGTACTTACTGTCATTTAAATGAAGAGTAAGTTTGTAATAAAATATTCCCTATGAACTCTCTAATCCGATGGGGTTGATCGCGGACCAGATCACGTCTTGGAAGTCCATATGTTAGCACCTGATTAAATCTATCACTAAGCACAAGCGAAAAACAAACAGTATCAATGGTGTTTAGGAAGCACTCACTTATTCCTTTGCACGCTTTGTACAAGGCGTCTGCATCCGCATCCGGATTAAACGTTTGCGGATAGGTCAGAGTACCCTTGTAAGAGGACGACATATTCCCGTATGAGGCGAAGTTCAAAAGGCTGTATGGAACAGACACAAAACGGGGGAGTGAACACACGTGATTGCATGTGCGACAAAGGATAAAAACCTCACAATAATTTGAGGTTCGAAAAAGGTCCTAAATTTAGGCGCATTCCATATCTTTAGTCTGCCTCATTAAAAAGAGTCTAACCTTAGGATTTCGATAAACTGAGCTGTGCATCAGCGGTGACGCCTCCGTACACGACTCGATCAACAAGTGAAACCAGGTTGAGGGTAACCGAGGCCTACAGATTTCAGTAAGACGGTGTAAAACGAAACGAATTCACATGGTTACAAATGAGTCTCATCCAAACGTCATTAGGGACAACACTTCAAGTGACAGGCGTGAACAGATCCCTGGGATCCATTGACTTCCATCGAATCAGGCCACAGAGAGAGAGAGAGAGCGGGTGACGGTAATCGTACCCTTGCTCCTTGCTACCTCGAAATCTACTGCCTTTGGAGAACTAATTTGCACCCAACTTACAAGACACTTACGAATTTTGAAGAAGATGAAAGATGTTAACACTGTTGGATCACCCATCAGACAGCTAATAAGGGATGCCCAGATCTCACAATGTTTGAAGCATGTTAAACTGTGTAAAGTGATTTTTGCACTTACGAAAACGTGGAGTTCCAATCGTCCACAGATTCAATTCACCCCTAAGAACTCAAATACTTCTGTCCAGATAAGCGTCAAAACAAAAAGATTCAGTGGGTGAATAACTACATCGCCTATTGCCTGCCTCAATAATCGTAAAGTACCATAAATCGTCTTTCCAGCGATCGCGGGTAATGAATATGATCGTCACTGCTGCAAATCTGGGCAAAGACACGCACAATTTCAGTGCCATAGAAGAAGGACTTAATGTCTGTTCATTACGAAAAAAAGTACCGAAGCTCTCTTCACGTCTGGCGCAGAGATAGAGCAGATCAAGTTTTTCTAAGGTTGAGTCGTGACAACAATAAAAAATATGGCCATTCCGGCCTCAACTCTCTTTTTTCCAGTTTCAACAGATAGCTTATCCCTTCAACTTCCTCAACAAACGTCCCAAATGGGAATAGCATTGGCTGCACAAAAATAAACACACAGACACACAGACACACAATCGAACGAACTAGCACGCAGCAAAGCGCACAAATACTCACCTCCCGTGTTTCGAATCCCCCGGAATAAGCGGAAATTGTGGATCGCACGGACCTATATAGTTCTACATTGTGCTGTCAGCACATGTGGGTGTTACGACTACTCGTGCATGGGTGCGTGTGTGCCCGTTTGTGTATGAATTTGTTTGTCTCTGATGGCATCTCGCGCACCCACACATGTCTGCATATCTAAACCGCATCGGGATGTGTGTGTGTGCGCGCGCGCGTTTAATTTGTGCCAGCGAAATCGGCCGTATACCGCTGTAGAGTACTTGTCTGTTCACTAAAGCAGTAGTAGAAACCAATATGACTTCACACGTGTCTGTCTGTCTGTTATATGATTGTTCGCTAGGTTACCTTTACCCCAGGTGAAAGTCCCTCGGATTCTGGCGGATGCCCTGACTGAATACACATGTGCACACGACTGATCCGTGCTAGCATCAGAGACATGCCTGCAATAGCACAATCACCGCACCGGCAGGCGGTCGATAGGTGTGTCTGCCAAAGTGCCTGCCGGTCCAATTTTCTGATATAACCCCAGCCCTCCTGACTGTCTGCGCCAAAGTCGGTGTTTCGTGTGTCCTCATGATAGACCCGGGTAAATCGGAAAAAACGAGTCAGGTTGCCGTCGATTTTTTCTTTGATCGCTCACTTGTGTGGTTGTGTTTGCTTAGTATTTTGGAACGACAATCCCGTTGGATTATGAAGCAATGATAATACTAGTTAAATGCAATCGATCGGAACACGCCAATATTTTTTCAGTTTCACTGCTACTACTGCTCACAGAGATACTGATCGGTTTGTGCATAAGTGTTATGCAAACCCAAACTTTACAAGGTCTGCGCTGAAGCGTTAACTGATTGCGCTCTATTTCATCCATGCAAAATTTATCTATTTGGTTGCAATATTAATACTAAAGTTCAGAACATGGATGCGTTTAATGAAATCTAAATGACTCAATTGCTCCACAAAACCTGTTTTCTGTAGGACTAGATACAATAATGGTGGACATCTTATAAAACAATATCCATAACTTTCGTCAGATCTGTTTCTCCCAACGCCTAGTGTTTTGAGCCTAATTAACGGGGACTGGATATGGTATTACTTCACATCAGATATAAATATTGCCTCCAAAAGCCTCAGCATGATCGGGGGTGGGTGTCTAGGTTGCGGCTGGT
>UZAN01041622.1:41638-55332 GCA_900618425.1 Echinostoma caproni
TAATAATAATAATAATAATAATAAAGCTTGTCCTATGTACGGACTACAATATTCACCAATATAGGCCAACACAAAACTCTTCTTGGAGTTTTACTAACTGGCTTTTTCGCGTTGAACGATCTTGTTAACTATGGATGAGATAGAATCTCGACAGAAAGGAAGAAAGAACAAATATTATGGAAAAATGCATATTTATTTTATAAAAGTTGGTTAATATTTCTTCCATCTTGGATTACTTGGGGTTGTGGGGAAGAGCTAGACAGATGGGTAAGAGATTTTTCCAAACGGGTTCTCTGGTGTTGAGAAATTTCCTCGATTCGGAATTTAATTACCGACGGATTATCCTAAGAGGACCAAAAGGATGGCTTCCAAGATCAATTTATCTGTCTCCCTTGGATTTCTTTCTGTGGGCATACATGAAGCGAATAGTTTATTCTGGAAAATCAAGAGGTATCGAGGAGCTAAAGCAGGGCAGGTGATGTTTTCCGAGTAAGTAACTCTCCTCATTCCTGCACTGCTTTGTGGAATTNNTTATAACACTGGTATTCAAACGTGTGACGGAGAAAACCGCAACCGGTCTTGGTGTGCATTCACTACGGTCATAGTGATATGGGTCATTATTGCCTCTAACCGTAGGTCAACTGGTTCAAACTCAGCGCTGTCAACTTCTCCCTCTACTTGTTCCAGCCACACACACCCCCACACACACACACACCTCTGCTGCACAGTCGCCTCAAACCACTCCTGACTTGTAAAGTACTCACAGTTTAATCGATGTGGTTACAAAAGGATGTGATTTTTTGTTATGATTGCTGTTGCAACCAAAATTGTCCATTGACTAAAGCCAGTTTCGTACATCTATGTGCCAGTGTGGTCAGTGTTTGAATTTTGCTGTATTTCTTTCAAATGCACTGAAAGAAGAAGATCGTCCTTCTAAATCGATGACGGTGGTAGCCCGGTGGTGACGTCACCAAATTTACACCCAGCGGGGATGGGTGTGTATTCGAATCCCACCATCACCGCCTGACTCCCCCACTGTGTGTGTGTGTTGAATGGCAGCCCCCATTGATTGGCCGCTTCCCTCTTTCTGAAAATTGTATCTTTCAAATTATTGTTTGGCAGATTTGAAGTTTGTATGTCGAGATTGTGAAACATTCAGTAGCCTCGGTGGAATTCAAACCGATTCATGGAAGCCGCCTACACTTTGTACGCGCATACTCTACCAGCTGAGCTACGAGGCCACACCGATAGCGCTGATCGTTTCACATTCGAATTTACCCATCCAACTTACTGTACAACTAACTGGTGGATGGATGACACATGCCTCTGCTCCCATTTCGGTGATAGGATGAAAATTCGCATAGATTTGCAATAGTTTCAAAACTCTTGTGCTTTTTACATGTTGTCACCCTATAGATGATAGGGTAGCGGTTGCTTGATTGTGCGAATATTTATGGACAGTTAGGCGGGGCCCAACACGCTGATCACGTTTTTGTCACAATACTGATAAACAAATCAATCTTTGTGCAGCAATAATATCGTTTTTCTCGACATAAGGTCTTATCAATGAAAAGCAGAGGAATTCTACGTCGATAATGATTTCGTTACATAACTATCAGCTCGGTTGCACATAGAAACCTATACATCCAACAGATAAGTTGGAAAATTTGAACCAGAATGGGTTCGAATCCCACCGAGGCTACTGACCTTTTCACAATCGGCATACAAACTTCATCTCTGCCAAACAACAATTTGAACAATTAACCTTGTCTTAGAAGCTCATTCGGTGGACTCCGATGAATTCTACGGAAAACCTGTCGGGGCAGTCAGCTTACATGCTAACTGGTGGATGCCACATGCCTCTGTAAGTTGGACGGGTAAATTCGAATGTGAAAAGATCAGTTCTCCGTCGGTGTGGCCTCGTAGCTCAGCTGGTAGAACATGCGCGTACAAACCGTAGGCGGCGTCCATGCGTGGGTTCGAATCCCACTGAGGCTACTGAACTTTTCACAATCTCGACATACGAATTGTATCTTTGTATATTCAATGAAAGGAAGTAAATTAGAAATAAAAAAGGGAAAAAGATGACAGCAGTTGCAGAAATTTATTGTCATTTCAGTCAGTGCACAAATACCATCATGGGGCTCGTTCATTGCAAACTGCATTCGACAAGGTTATGTGTTTGTGAGAAATAAACAACAATTCTCATAGGGAAATATCATATTTTCCGCTTAAAAAAAGAACTGTTTGGAGAATTTCAAAAAAGCATATGGTTTCATGGACCATTAGGAATCCTGGTAAATTGACGTGTGAAATCTGCCTGAAATTCACTGTCATTTCGACAACAATCGCACTTCGTTTTCTCATGCAGCCAAACTTGTACATTCCTGTGTTATGTGCACAAACATTGACAGTGAGTTCCAGCGCAACGAAGTCGAGCATTGGCAACGCATACCATTCTCTCCTCTCTCCCTCTATCTATACCCACCCGGCCCAGTCCATCTACCCACACCATTTTTTCGTCAACATCTTCCTCGGTTTTGCGGTATCGAAACCCACACTAGCTGGTCATCTTGCGGTGATGGATGCTAGGCATTCTATAGTTTTCTACCTCAAACCATTGGTGCGGTGAAAAACACGCAAGTGATAGATAGCATCGACCAAAATCGATATCTCACAATCCGCACGGTAATAGACTACCGCCAAATGCGGGCTTCCGGTTAAGATCGACAGATTACTGAGCACAAACCGAATTGAGAAACAGTAAAAGTGTATAAATGTACATGACAATGGATCGATAAACCGAATACGGGGCTATTGAAACCGGTTGATGTGAGCAAAAATAAACATTTTCACATGCATACAAATCCAGTCCATTCAAATGTGATCAATGCAAGCTAGATTTAAAGTAATTTCAGATAACGATGAAAATTGATTGGCGTAACCATCAATCGATTTAATATGCTTCCTTTTCCTTCATTTTGCCTCATTTTTATTTTGTTTTCTTCATGCACAACCTACGCACTAAACTTGACCTTGTATAGACAATCGGGACTGACTGGTGCATGCAAGTATGCCTACATTTTAGATTTTTTGAAAAATTGTGTAGTATCATTATGGGCAAAACTCTCACATGCAGTGATATGAAAATCACACAATTGTTTGACTAAAGTGTTTAAGGGAATAAGATAAACACAATTGGTACGTACCAAACCGCGACGAAGAGTACTGAAATCCTCTTTAAAGTAGTGCCGGGAAAAATAACGGATGAAAAATTAGGACCAGAAAAATGCATTGATAACCAAAAGAACATAAAGTTGCATGCTTTACTGCACATTTGCGTAGCTTGCGTATCTGTAAGGAT
Source organism: Echinostoma caproni (assembly GCA_900618425.1). NCBI lineage: Eukaryota > Metazoa > Platyhelminthes > Trematoda > Plagiorchiida > Echinostomatidae > Echinostoma > Echinostoma caproni. Next base: position 45,003 of record UZAN01041622.1, read on the forward strand.
AATCTACGCAGTTCACTAACACAGCCTAGCAAATGGAAGGATTACCATCTATCGCTGTCTGTGGTGATTTCTGATTAGTTGGTGGTGTGTTTTCTGGTGATGTGTACAGAAATTATCCGCGAGGGTTCCAGGAAATACTTGGGAAAGACTAAAAGCACATTCCGAAGCATTTAGAAGAATTCAACTGGAAACTGGATTGCATCGAGAATAAGTGCAATTGTATTAAACTGTCAGAAAATAATTTCATGTTGAATTGGTTTGAATTGAGTTCACATAAAAGCACATGATCAACACATTTAAATATCTTGGCTTTCGGGCTGGAGGGTAAGCCACTGATGAGTGCTGAAAATAAGTAGGTAAAACGCACAGCACCCTGAAGGACTCCAGAAATATTTACTAATAACTTTGGAACAGAGCCGTTTAATTTTGTTCTTTGATTCTTTTGTGTGAAATAGTCTTTCAACCACGATAACAAATTGATTAAGCATTGAAATGATTGTAAACTTCGGAGAGAGAAAAAATGACAGATCAGAATCAAAAGTGGAAGAATAATGAAGGAAAACACAACGAACGAATCATCAAAAGATTAACATACAATGTACGTCAGTAAAGATACTGCTCCCAAAATACTTCTAATTAGGCTAGTACGCCAACTGAAGGAAATCATTGGGAACATTAAGCACCAGAACTGGAATGGGTTTAGATCCAGAGTAGGTGAGGTAGAGGAGACAGTAGCGTTTAGATAAAACACCAAATGATGATGATGATGATGATGATGATGATGATGATGATGATGATGATGATAATGATAATGACATAGCAATGGGGACAATGAGGTCTTTGTGAATTAGGGATTGAATATGTGTAAATGGACTTAGTAATAACGGACGTGAAAATCTACGTGAGTGAAACAGGGCGCGAATGGAGAACATCTGGGCCAAATGCATTTGCGACTTTCGTACTGTTAGGAAGATGACAGACCGTTTCAAGAGTGGGGTGTGGATACAGATAGGTCAACTGAAGGACAGATGAATGCCATTTCTTTTGTCTAAACTACAATCTGATATCCTAGTGTTGTAATGTTGCAACAGTTCGGCCATTCCCCTCCCCTTTTTTAGTCCTCGCTGTCATCAATTTTCAATTGATTGTTCTCATCTAGTTTGTCACTTGATATATGTATACATATATAAACACATAAAAGTGTAACGAAGTTTCATATAAACTTCCAAACGGTGAGTGTTTCAGTTCGATTGAATGCCAGTACCGCTACTCTAATAAAGATATCGAGCCGATAAATTCAATCGGTTCTGCAACATTTCTTGTCGTAACATCATACGATCGAGTCGTGCTTCCTTTACACATTGAACGTTTTCAACAAGCGAACTGGTTGTTTTTTTATGTCAATATAAGGATTTTCCCAGTTGCCCAAATTCCCAATTGTGGTCGTTTTGTTCACACGTGTTTATCCCGTGTGTGTCATTTGCTATCTGCCTCTTATCTTCCCCGTTCCCGTAACCACAGCTGATGATTTCAGAGAAAATGAACCACTGCACTGGAGTGCATAATTTCTACCGCTTGATCTCACGCTCTCTGTGTTCAAATTATGGACTGATACTGCCAAAAAATATGGCTCATCTTGATGAAATCGGTTCTCGTAAAACAGTGATCGTTCCAAGTGGCTCTCTTAACCCTATCTACCATTAGGCTTACTGAGCGAAAACCTTTAGTGAGATGACACTAACTGGTAGTTGTAACTGTCAGTCACCTGTTCAGTTCTCTGCCCTTATAGCTCTATTATATCATAACTCTGTCCAAAGGGCTTGGCCAATGAATGATACAGCGTTGCATCTACAGTGGGGCGCTAAAATTTCCAGTCCCGTCTGGATTCAGCTACTCATACATAGCCTGACTGACTACATCTAGGATAAAAATTCACCAGTCGAGTGTGAAACTGAACGAATGCCACCTGTGAACATAGTAGCCAAACAGTTCAGCAGTTTACTGACAGGTTTTGCTACCACAGAATCTATGCAACACTATGCAACTGCTCCGAGAGGTTTCACCTGACCGCAAACCACTTAAATGTGCTTGCACGCCAAAATACTACTGGTACTTTTTGTGAGTAGATACATAATTGACACTTGCAGCTATTTATTCTCTATCATTCTTCCACCCGTATATTCATACATATTCTCCTAATGGTTTACAGCCATTACAATAACAGTCCACAGTAGAAATCACAGAGAGATAGAGAGATGCAAAAAAATAAATTTTCCTCCGTGTGCTCCTTTTCCGTACTGTCCATATTGATCTTTTCATCGAACGATAAGGAGACCTTGATATCACAAAACCGTCAATCTCGCAGTGAGCGACAAATCCTAGCCTAGATAACTTCTTAATGGATCAAGCTAAAGATTGTGCTTTAAGGAAAATGTGTACAAAGGACAATTTCAGGACAAAGTCACACTGTTTTTATCACAATAATTTTGTTTGCAACACCGGATGATCATTGTATAGACAGCTTTTTCAGAGCCAATCCGCTGAAGAATGAATGTAAAGACTGGATGTGTTTGTAAGTGGTTTAGATGCTACCAACTGCAACAACCGTGATCCAGTGTTGCAACCAAGGTTATTGTGACAAAAATACACGTCCCGGATACAAGTATATGAACGGACTGACAAGGATTACCGGATACACATGCCTGAAGAGCGGCAAACCCCGTGAAACCGGTCGTGTGCTTCCGGCGAAATTTTGTCCAGTCATTCAGATACTACTGATTATGAAAAACACACTGTTTTCAGAGCTTTCCGTCATCATCTGAAATAGATTAAACCTATTCTCCGGATTATTTGCAAAGAGTGTTTATATAATCTTTCTCGCTCTCCATATCCGACAGACCCCACAGTGATTAATAACAATCCTTTATCCAGGGTGAACTCTGTTAAAGTTTTGCTCGCTCTTCATATCCGACAGACCCCATAGTGATTAATAACAATCCCTTATCCAGGGTGAACTCTGTCAAATTTCTTGGTGTAACCATAGACGATAATCTTCATTGGTCAACCCACATCCACAACTGCATTGGTAAACTGCGACGCCTTTCATTTCAAAGTACGAAAGCTCAGGCAGTTTCGCGCATCCCAGTCAGTTATTTCTACTTTTGTTTATCAATGTGTTTTCTCCATCTTACTCTACTGTTCCCCGGTTATTTTTCCTGGTTTACTCAAACAGGACTTCAAAGTCTTACGACACGGTCTAACCATTATTAGTCGTGTCTCTTCCATTCCTGTGAATAAATTAGCTGTAAAGCTTTCCGAGTATCACGTAACTTCCTGTGTGAAATTTGCCGAGAGGATCCTCACAGATCCGGGCCACCCATTGAATGCAGAACTGACACGTTGTCGTTCCCATCATTCAACACGCTCCCAATTTCGTCAAATTTCATCTCGAATTAATGCATACCGCAATTCACCCATACCGTATCTTGCTCGTCTACTCACAAACAAAGAGTGAACAATAAGTGAACTTTGTCTTCACCTTGGATTATGAATGTCTCCATGCCTGCGAAAACTTTTCTCCCCGTTGATTATGTACATTGTGACAGTTAGCGTGTATGCTTTTTAACTGAAATGTGAGCTCCAGTGCTTGCAAAAGTTATACACAATACACAAGTTTCGATTTCTGACTATTAATGGAATGGTCTAATTATTCGCCTTAAAATCCAATGATGACTAATTGGTTCAAGAAATCAATACTTACACATCTGGATTCAGAACCATTGAGAGTAAGCACAGGTGTCTGCAGGAATGGAACGAAAACGTTCAAAGAGCTATTTTGTGGGAAATAGTCACGTTCGAAGGAATGCCTGTAGTTGAGACTAGGAGAACATCGATACGGTATTCGTGTCTCGCAGATTTTACTTCTGCAGGAATTCTTATCAGAATTTATTTTTACTACAGTTTTTTTCAAGAACAAAACATTTTGGAACAGCACTGGCTCCTTGTTAGATAGCATTTGTTATCCCTTCTAGGCGAGGTATAAAACACTTCTCATATATCTCCTATAAACTGAAGGTGAGCGCTTAAATGAGGTTGAATCACTATTTGCGACAACCTTATGAAAAGACAAGTTGACCGATAATGTTTATAGAAATCATTCGAAGGTTTGACACTGTGCAAGTGTTTATGACGTTTACATACGAACAATGAGATCCTGGTTTCCAACCACAACTCGGTTCATGTATTCGTACCGTCAGGTGGAGGAAGCTGCACACCACTCCTTATTTTTCAGCTACATACAACTAGCCTTTTGGTTACCTGGAAAATGTGCTGATAATTCAATTAAAGTGAGAACCATATGAAAGTTACGTGAGAAGAAAAGATTGATCACATTGTGCAGGTATTTCGGACCGAGTGAGACAATGGAATATCTGGAATATCTGGTTCCAGGTTATCCATATGTTAATTGATATGAACCAAAGTGGATGTCTTTACAGACGGTGCACTCAGTCGTATATGGTTTGCTGTGTAAGGTTAGTCATTCATACGGTGTATGTATTGATTTGTTATGCATAATAAGAAGTGCTAGCTTGAAACTAGATCGATAATGGCTCCGTTTGTGTGTTAACGATTGAGTGTTACTGGCTTATTGTCTAACAAGGTAGAAAGTACGATCATGTGCGTTTCAAAGATGAGAAAGTTTGACTGGAAATTTCAAATTTGAAGCGAACAGTCTACTCTATTTTCTGTTCGGTTGTCACAGGAACACAGATTTATACGGTAATCGTGTGATATTTCATTGTGTCCAATTGGTATATTATAAAATTATTTAAATTATAAAATGCAAAGCTCGGAATCTGTTTGGAACAAAACTTATGTGAATTTCTTCCACACTCGTCTGTACATCACATAAACCTATGTCTTCATAAAATTCCAAGAGATAACTGTTGGAAAATGTTATATTCTGTTTTAATCAAAAGTCACTTGTATCGGGTTAAATATTCAAGTGATCAGTAATGTCTATTTCTCGTTCATTTGGAGCCTGTAGACTCCAAGCTAGCTCGAATACAGAACACAGTTGGATAAAGAAGCGTATTGTTTTTTAATTTCCTTACGGAAACAGGGGGATTGATCAACAATCCGCGTTACTTAAAACATTCACTAAGCAACTCCCAGACGTTTAGCCAGAACTGCACTATTTATGAGAAAGCAAGTTATCTTCGCGATCGATGGTCTAAGATTTTTTGATGAGCAAGAAAAGTGTAGTTAGTATCCATCAAAGTATATGACATAATTGGTAGTACAGTATCCGTGGAGCACAATAGCAACCAAAATGTTTCCTGTCCCTGGCCGATTCTTTCTATTCATTCACATTTTCTATTTTCTTACAATTCCAAACGGTAAAAGACCATCAGTTCAGATTGATTCAAGCATACATCGGATGCACAAAATGAACATCGAATAGCATTGTGCAACAGGACAAGGGAAGTCCTACGCCGAGGTCTAACTATTATTAGCCGCGTTTCATCTATTCCGGTGAATGAGTTAACTGTGAAGCTCTCAGAGAATCATACAACTTCCTGTGTGAAATTCGCGGAGAGGATTCTGACCAATCTGGACCACCCAGTGCACGCAGAACTGACGAGTTGTTCTTTCCATCCCCTCCATACACTCTCAGTTCCACGAAATTTCATCTAAAAATAAACGCTTACCGAAATTCACATATCTTTCACGTTTACTCACAAGAGAAGAGAAAAAGTAACAAGTGAATTTTGTCATAACCTTGGGTTAGGAAATGTCCCCATGTCAGTAAACATTTTTTCTTCGTTGAATATATTAACTTTGACGGTTGGCATGTATAACTTTTTAACTGAAATGTAAACTTCAATACTTTAAAACGTTATACACAATACAATCAACGAAAATGCTGCCTCACACTTTATGTTTGATCCCGTTTCAACGAACCAGCCCAGGTCTCCCTCGCACATTGAACCGACGTAGACTTTACAAATTGAATATAAGTGTGCCACTAGCCACGCAAACCATAGCCACTTTGGGTAGACTTATCCTTTGTTTATTCATAATTATTTTTCAGTTAGAAAACCCCCCAAATCCCAAATCTTCCGTACGTTGCACTATTTGTCAAAGAAAGCCAAATGGTCGAAAGCTCGTCCTATAAAAATTCGTGTAAAAACCCAACGGTCACATTTCTGTGTTTCTTTCGTTATTCTACAGTCTGGTCAATACATATCATAACTATATGTGTTTGCAGTGCGTTCATGCATGCCCAGGCGCAGGGCATAACAAAGTGAAACTGTAGGCGTGTATGAGTACAATTCAGCCATAGGTGCTATTCATACCACTTGCACTCTGTCAGCGCTGTTCAAACTATAGCGCGCAGCTACTTCGTTTCATTATGTTACGTGACTGTTCAACTGTAAATTGATGGAAAATTTACTTTTGATTGATTGATCGATCGATCGATCGATCGATCGATGCCCTAATGTTCAAGGACGTCTCACGACAGCAGATAGCGGACTAACAATGCAGGACACTTCCATCCGTACTCAGTTCTATTTATCAGTGCTAATATTCACCTTAGCCTATCTACAGAGATCGGTGTGAGATAATTCTGTAAAAGGTTCAATCTGTTGAAAATGAACACGTGAGTATTACTTTGTTGTTTAGGTTTCGATCAAACAGTAAAAACTTCCATTAAACTAAATTCCAACTCGTATCCTGCAGTGGCTACCCTGGATGCACACGAACAAGGTCAGGAATTGGGAACTTTGTTTGTTTTATTCTTCTGATTAAACTTTCCTCTAGACATGAGGATAGTGCTTTGGAAAGGTATCGGCCCAATCAACGACTGCACCAGTGTTTTGCAGGATCAGTGGCACCAAACACTGCGATTGCTCCATCGTTTTCAGTCGTCCCATCCGTTTCACCCGTGACTTTAAGCAAGTAAATTCCTTCTGACCCCTAATGCGATCTGATTGGATCACATTCCGCGATCTGCGGCGCTTGAAATCTCTCACCCCAACACGAGACTGTCTGATTACCGACTTGTACGTTTTGTAATGCTCTTGTTGTTACGTCCATTCCATCCGAGTACGGATGGCACGCCTACTACACAGTCGAAGTTCACTAGGCCTGCCTCAGAATCACAGCTGTAAAAAAAGGTGTGGTTTCTCGCTCGGGTTAGCTGGGCAAGCACCAGGTCCCTTGTTGCGACTGTACCATTCGATCGATCGATAAATCAACCCGATCGGTCGTGTGATTTTCGGGCCGGCACAGGAGGAGGATAGGTTCCGAATACCGTGCAGCCAGTGTTGGTAGAAAATCACCCCAAGGGAATCATTTGTGAAGCGGTGCGCCATGTGGGAAATTCCGAATGAAAAATGCTTAAGCGATTATGACACTGAACCAACGCTTGACTCGTCTAAGATACACGCACTATTTTTCGAAGCAGGTTCGGTAAGCAGATAATCATAATAAAACCTTGAACTTGTCTTAATAACGGACAACAATATCCCCTAATGTAGGCCCACGTAAAATTCTTCTTGATGCACAACAACACAGATATCATCTACGTTTTTTTCAGAATCATTGGCGCTTACAAGCTGTACGAGTGATTAAATGCTAATCGAAACAATACCTTTTAGAGCACTGACGAAAGTAGACAGGTCATTGACAAAAGGCAATCGTGACCAGGGTCTAACGTACTGTCTTTGAGTGATGTACCTCTACTTGGGGATAACGACAAGTTATTGTGGTATATAAGAACAGGATTAAGAACGGACGGTCATTACACTGATTGTTATCATGGCTTGCTCATGTACTCGTCGTCTGTCGATCGACGATCGTTTGGCGTCGATTGCGATGTACTACGGGAACAAGGAAAACCTTTCACTGACGGTGAAGGAATCCAACGGCAACAAGGGACCTGGTGCTTGCCCAGCTAACCCGAGCGAGAAACCACACCTTTTTTTACAGCTGTGATTCTGAGGCAGGCCTAGTGAACTTCGACTGTGTAGTAGGCGTGCCATCCGTACTCGGATGGAATGGACGTAACAACAAGAGCATTACAAAACGTACAAGTCGGTAATCAGACAGTCTCGTGTTGGGGTGAGAGATTTCAAGCGCCGCAGATCGCGGAATGCGATCCAATCAGATCGCATTAGGGGTCAGAAGGAATTTACTTGCTTAAAGTCACGGGTGAGAGGGACGAGATGACTGATGGAGCAATCGCACTGTTGTGTTCAACAACAGTTGATGTCGAAGCCAACAAACAATTAATGGTCTTCAGGTGTGAGCCTCGGTGCACACATCACACCGGAATGCTGTGACTCACCTACCACCGACGTGTGCACTTCACATATGCTTTTCAACTTTCGATACCAGGGCAGTAACTATGTGTTGTCACTGGATGCGGTGGAATGATCGTTCCGTTGGCGAGTGGAATTTGAACTACACTCGCTATCGGATTCATTGTACAGTATGTAGTCAAAAGTGAAGCAATGCGAGAAAAATTCGACACATCTGGTGTGAATTGTGACTGAGATTGGCATGATCTCGATGAGTAATGGTCAACCGGTCAACCTATCAGTCTGTGGTCAAATAGTGACAGAAATTAAATGTCCTCGCCTAGCTAAAACTCATCCCGGACTTCACAATTAAATGTTGCACATTTTTCGTGTGACGATGTCAAATCCATTTGGACTTAGTATCCGAGACGAAGACACTATAACCTGTAATCGACTGTCATGAATTGATTGATCAAATGGACAATTTAATGGAAAGGATAATGTTTCATGACCAGCGTTATTCCTCAGCCTGTTGCATCTCCGAGTCCAATTGACGTAACTCCCATTTAACTTGGACTCCCTGGTAGTTTTCGTCTGTTGAAACCTACCTGGAAATGAATGATCTATTTATTTTACAGATTATTATTATTATGTTAAACAAAATTAAACAAACGCGATATGACCGTGAAATCCGATTTCCATCATCAAATCCGAGAATCTACTGTTCGGGCAATCAGAATGAAGGGAGTACGAATTCTTGGATTGTGCTATTATACCGATACGTACTAAGTTTAGTTATTTGGGCAGCTACATTTCAGCCGGTGGACGCATCACCGGTGAAGTGTCTGCTCGCATACAGAAGGCTCGGTTGACATTTCCCAACTTGAGACATCTGTGGCGCCGTCGCGACATCCGGCTGTCTGTAAAGGGTCGAGTGTATGCCGCGACAGTTCGGCCAGTCCTGCTATACGGTGCAGAAACTTGGCCATTAAGAAAACAGGACAAAGGTAGACTGTTGGTGTTTGAACACCGCTGTCTACGCAGCATTGCACGAATCTGGTGGGGTNCTGGCACGAGGGTATGAAAACCCTAACCAGGAGACTGGGTCACATAGGTCCTGTTAGGCTCCCTGGCTGGGACCTTGGGATGATCGTAACCGATGGTTAGAGACACTGTCGCAAACAGTGGCGTGCGTGAATAATGGTTGTACAAACGGAACTGAACTGAACATGATGATGAACACCGTTCGTGGAAACCGTTGAGGAACGATTTTGATTCCTCTTAACGCAAAGTAACATAGTGTTTTGGAAACTGGTATGGTACACTAGAGAAGAAAGTAAGTTTGTTTTCAGAGGGGTTCATGTTACAGGCTAAAAACATCCACAGAAGTATCATATTACAAGATAGTTTATCAACAACTTTGTATAACGTATGATGTGAATTGCAGTGTCATGGGAAACTCCACATTACTAAGTACTGACAAAGGAAGTTGAGGCAGATGCCCAACGAACTGAACTGGTGATTGTAGATTAGAAGTTAGCAAAGGGTGGTCTACCAGCCGGATCACCTTCCATTTGACACTAACTAGGAGGAAAAGCGAAAAATAGGAAGCTGCACACAGTATTTTACTGTGGGTTATAGTTCCAAAAGACCAGCACTGAAGGGAACTGTTCATTACGAACAACATTAAGGGTATGACTCCGAAATCTTCAGTATGGTCGGTGGTTGCGGATGATCACTCTACCCTTGCACATTGCGAAATGCTCCAATACGACCAAGCGTCTCGAACAGTATCTGCTGAGAAAGTCCTACTCACTGCCTTCTCGTGGCTGAGGTGTTTTCCCACCAAAGTGAGAGGATGAAAAGCCCACATCCGGGGTTATAACCGGGTTGGTGAACCACTGGTAGTTCACCAGGGGAGTTGGCTAAAACCCTGATTTTAAATCAATCAAGAGGTGTACAAACTACACACAACTTCCTGGTAGTGGCAGTAGTCATCGGCTCGATTGGTCGTCGAGGTGTAT
>UZAN01041623.1:0-11711 GCA_900618425.1 Echinostoma caproni
CTACGATGGACTTTGTTGCGATTTTCGACCGGTAAACGCTAAACAGCTATTTCTCCTTTTTATGGCTCCGCATAAATTGGTGATTTCCTTGTCCCTATGTGGCCTCTGATTGCAAACCTTAGGTTAGTAATCATGCAAATCAAAAAGACTAACTCTAACACAACATTTTGAAAAAGCATTTCCTGTTATCTATCAAGATGTAAAGTTTTATAACATTCACTTTTCTGTTTAATCCAACATCCAGAAGGAGTGTTACAGCCAATGACCAATAGATAACTTAACCGTGTGCAAAACGTGCAGGGATTAGACAAACACGTTTTCTACCTTCTCTCAGGAAAAATAGAATTCATACCTCGCGTGCACAGAAACATCAATCGTATTGTCTCTGGGTCACGTTTGGACAACTGCATGGATGAGTTTTCCGCTTCCAACGGGACAAATCGCACGCAGATTTTATCCGGATAGTTCTTTTGTTCCCGCCCCCGTCTACCACTCAGTCCCAGTGCGCCTCAGAGATTGTACTGGTATAAACATTGTGTCAAATTTTCCGACACACGGAAACGCATGCGGTTCAAAGATGGAATTTGGACACAATCAATGAGGTGAATTTTTGCACGCGATTTTCACATGACATTTCCCACTCGCCCTCCGTTTGTTTTGAACGACCAAACTCTGTTCACTCAAATTTCAACTGTATTCGGTTTTATCCAATCTCTTTAAAAGATTCCAATCAGACATTTCAGGATTGAGAATGAATGGGTCTAAAAAATTACTGAATTCATTGGGCGTTTTGGATCTGCTGGGTGCAAGATTAGGGGAATGATTGTCCATGCACTTGCTTACCAGTTTCCGACCTCTTCTGCCCACCCACAATCACAACCCTGAATTCCAACTGTGCATCAATTCACACTTCTGCAATCACCACCCCTGCATGGGACATGTTTATGCTTGGTGTACTCCGCTTTGATTGATAGAGGAACCACTCCGTTACTTCTGACTCTTACGGACAAAATGTTTCACAAGATAAACGAACGCGATCCACTGTCTTATATATCTTCTTTATTCCACTTTCCGAAGCAAAATGGGTGCATGCGAGTGAAGATCGCGGCATGAAGTTTGAGGTTTATCATTATTTTTGTTAAAGTTTATGAACAACGTGTCAGGGGTAGCAACTCCCATTTCTGACATTTGAAATAAAATGAGGAAAATCATCGGAGGAAAGTCCGACTCCGAACCTGACTCAGTCCTAATTTGTCATATTCATCCAGTTAATTCCATACTGTTTCGATCACAAACTCGCTGATTAATTAAACTGTACTGCCTCGCATGGGCAGATAGCTGCAGCCTTTGAGCCTTCATATACCAGTTGGAATGGCAGAAATAGGATCTGAAAAGAAAAGACCATATTGCAATACTGCACGATTTATGTCCAGGACGATTTCGCTGCATCTCAACATGGTGCATACTGCAGAAAATACAATGTTTATATAGGGTTTTAGCATAGCAACAGAGTGAGGCAAAATACATTAAAAACAGACAAAACATGAAAGAGGGAGGGGTAAAAGGGGCCATATCACCAGGGTAAGGAGAGACTAACATACAGTTCTTTTTGCTGGCACAGGGGGGGCTTCCATCGATTAATGGCAATTGCTTCAGAAATAGGATCAATGAACTCGATAGTAGCAAGAGTGTATAAAAGCAATGGGTAACTCCGTTGGAATATTTTGGTTCACGTTCTGTAACCATTCCGTTTTATTTGATCCGACAAACTGAATACTTCATTCGTGGCCTTTTACATATAGTGCGGGATAGCGAGGTTTCCTAACCGTTTATAATTTGTGAGCTCACTTACTGCAGACCGAGTGCCAACCAGTCACCTCTTCACACCATTCTCTGCTGATTGCTCATGAGGATAGGTACACGGTTCTGGAGGATAAAGAGGCACTAGTCAAAGGTGCTCTACTGAAATACATCGCTCATTTAGGGTTCGATCCCCAAGTGGGTCGATAGAATCGCACTGCTGAAGAGGTCCAGTAACTTCGAAACAGATACTCATTGTTCCTCAGCTCTTCAGTTCGCGTTTCATTTGCTCTTTGCATAAAATTAACCATATGAACTAAACCCCTGAGTAAATACTTTCTAAATAATCCGGTTTTGAATCATTACAATGATTCGAAGTAAATTTTAGCGAGTAGACACCACCGAGCGTAATCAACAAAACTAGAAAGGCTGATTTCTGATGACGTTGGTGATACACAGAAACAGGATAATTTGAGTTGTGAAATGAACCGCAGATTTTTTCCAGTGAATCATGGTTGAATCCAAGGAAATCCTGTTAAATCGAGCAGCAGATGTGATTATTCGTAGACTCTCAATGTTTTAGTTATTTCGGTGGCTGATCGAATTTAGAATCGGACGTTGTAGGCGGTGTACGTTCTTGAATTCGGATTTCATCGGAGCGCCTGACCCTTGCATAATTAAATCACAAGTAAAGTAGTTTTCAGAATGAAATTTATTAAAAACATTCTACAAAATATCGAGACCTGGTAACCGGCCAAAATGGCGAATCTGGTTACTTTTCTAAAGAGACTTTCTCCAGTCACTCTGACCTTANGACCTTACTCAGCACGTTTTGGTACGTGTGGCGGGTGGGTTCATAATTTATTTTACAGTTCACCCGATATTAGTGGCCGTCTAGTGGCACTTATCACAAACTTCTACTGCTTTCATGCCATTTAATTGTGAAAATTTCACTAGTCCAATGAGATTTGAAGCTGCACACGGACTTCGCATAATCCATTGTACATCATACGCTTGACTAGGTGAGCCGCACTGGCACAGCTATCGTTCTGATTTTAACAATTGTGCCTACCTACTCAATTTACAGAGGTATATGCATGTATCAGTTGGCATATAAACTGACTGTCACAGTAGGCTTTCCCTAGAATCACTAAGGTTCACAGGACTAAGTTGTTCGAGTTTCGCAGTTGGGCAGATTTGGAGAAGTTTTATTTTAATCAGACTGTGGAAAGATCACGAGCCTCAGTCTGAGGTAAACCCATGCGTGTTATAAAAAATGATCATCAGTTTGAGGGCAAATTTGCATCAGTGATCAATTGTGAACTACAAGAAGCTTGGAGAAAGTCACAGATACAATGACTGGTTCATTCGAACAAATAATACAATAGGCAAAGATCAATGATTTGAATTTTTCTGTCCAATCAACTTACGCGTTTGCATCCACATGGTATCACGATCTCAAAGTCATTGATCTCACTGGTTCTTTTTCGTTAAGTTGTCTAAACACAATCAGCCAGAATGATATGGCCTCGAATTTCGGAACCCATTTTCGCAGCTAGACAAATCAGGCATATTTATCCATCAGGTTGGAGTCGAAAGATGTGTCAAACAATAAAGTGCAAAATATCGTCTATTCTAGCCGATTTATCTGAAAAGTAACCTCGGATCTCTTCTGTGAGCGACCAAGGGGAGCTATTAAATTACAAATTGAACGAATAGGATTTATTATTCGAAAAATACCTTAAGCGTGCTGATGGTATGTGTGCGGTTTTTAAATCAAACCGTCTACCCACAACCACTGAGTCGATTTTTAACAAGAAAATATTTATCCGGGAATGTAACTTATTGATACATTGCCTAACACAGTGGAAAGACATTAATTACTCCAATACAGACTGTCATGGTGAAAACATTCAACAAAATTTAACCACCAAGCCTACCTGTTTTGAGTCCTCCTTGTTTGGATCCATAAGTTAGATTACTTGTGGCTTCAAACCAGGATGTATCAGTTGCGAAACGTTGTCACTGTTCGATGCGATACTTAGCCAGTGTAGGATTGACGATTTTCCGATTATTTTGAATTAAATAAAATTCGGACTAAAATATGTTGATGTCCTTTGGCTTAACAACGAAGGTAAAAGTAATTGACAGACGGGGAGCTAAGTGAATAATTTTCATCAATTACCAGTAGTTGAAGGCTTCACACCTCATGCTCTGCTTCACCAAGTTCTTTTTTTCAATGCACTGGTCAACACCAACCCCGATGTCACCGGCACCGTCATTACAGCCCCAACCACCACCACCACTGCCACTACCGGTAGCACCAGCAACAGTGAAATGTTTATGTCGATTTATTGAGTGAAGCAAGCTCGAGCATGTTACTAACTCGCCGTACACTTGTGAATTGTCTCTATCTGGCGCTGTCTAGTGACTGTTTTCGCGGTTCACACACAAAGCACTACCATACGGTAGATGGCCTTATTCAGACCAGTAAGATCAAAGGCGATAGATATTACGGCGAGGACACCTTGGCGACACAACAGTTCATTAGCGCCTACCCAGTACCTGTCACAGTTTCGTTCGGAAAACCGCTACTCTTCCTGCCCCTGCCTCCATCCCTGCCCCCTACCACCAGTATACTGTCCATCTTCGTGTCTTAGATTTTCAACTGACGTAAAGTTCTCACCGTGGCCATACGTATTTTGGGTTCTCGATATCGGTGTGTAGGAAAAAACATAGAAGCGTATCGTTGTGATTGTCGATCCGTCTATCTGTCTGTTATCAGACGTGCATCTGTGGAGACAAGGCTGTTGGACGGGTTTGACACCGACCGTGATAAGACTAGCCGTGATCGTGTTTTAATTCTTCAGTCTCTAACCAGCGGAAGAACAAAATTCGCCGTTTATTGTCAAGATATTTTCAATATTTAATGTGTGCGTATGTGTGTGTATGCACGAGCAAGTAATTGTTTCGCTTTGAATAATAATTACTCGATGATGAATATGTAACGAAATGAACAAAGATTCTGTGGTATAAGATAATTGTCATGAAATATGAAGAATCTTTAGATAAAAGAGAGCGGAAATATATCGTCTCGAAGAAAGCTACTTTGCCATGATATCACTCAAAGGCGCTTAAACTGATTGAAAAATTCAGCGCAAATAAAACAGGAGTGCATCCTACTGGTGTTACAAAACATGAGACACCGGTTCGATAAATCCAAATTGGACGAAAGCAACTCTTCCAACTGACCGTCCTGTGGTAACCCTTTCCGACGCAATTGTTGTAGAAAATGCACAGGAACAATTGACAGTCAGCCCGTCAGTCAGTCTCATGGCTGAACCGACAGACTTAAGGAGAAAGAAGAAAGAGTATTTGCTCGCAACGGCTATACCAGCAACTTCATCAAAAGAACTCTAACCCAAAGAAAGAAGGAAACAACAGACGGAGAATCGGGAACAAGAACGATCCTACCGTACATCAAGGACGTTTCGGAAATGACGGCAAGACTGCTCAGATCATATGGACTCCAAGTCGCCCACAAACCTACCGCCTGTCTAAGGAGACTTCTATCAAAACCAAAGGAGAGAACAATGGAGAAGGACAAGAACAGTGTTGTCTACAAAATAAACCGCAAGAACTGACAAAAACATTATATCGGACAAACTGGGAGAAAACTGTCAACAAGAATCCGTGAACACCAATTGGCAGTCAGGAGACGTGGCGCACTATTTTTGATTTCCCTTCACGAAGATCAAAAAGGACATCAGTTTGATTTTAGTGCGATAGAAATGTTAGCGATAATCAACAAAGAGCACTGGACAGCTGTTTCGTCCTGTTTGGGACTCGTCAGCAGTGCGTTCTTTTTGTGTCCCTGTCAGGACTCGAACCGCTATTCTTCGGGCTGGGATTTCAAACCCTTATCCTTGGGCTACACGGTCGATGGTTATCACCTTGTGCGAATGGCTCAATCAGTTTAGATGGTGAATGATCTAACATCAACAGTTCCTGGTGCCTGTGAAAAACCGAATGGACTAATCCAAACATTCACCATCTAGACATCAGTTTGAATTCGCTTCAGTAAAAATTATCGACCAATCCCGGTCAAAACACGCCAGAGAATTTCTCAAAGCTTGTAACTCCTCAGTCAACTCAGTCAACTGGCACATTGAACTGAATCACGTGTACACGCCAATGAAGGACCAAATGACGCAACAAAAAAGGTCACGTCGTGACCTGAGAACGGGCCGAAACCGCAATCAGGACGGATGGACAACCAACTCCCCCACCAACCCTCACCCCCACGCACCAGTTTAACGGCGAACCCAGTCGAACACAATGAGAACAAGGGACAGAATTGGTCGGTGGAGAAGAGCACATATAAAGGAACAGATACAAGCAGAAGACTGCCACTTCACAAGCACTGATGAGGTCTCCTCGGCTGGTAATGAAACGTTTACAAACAAATTGCCAAGCTCGGCGAACAGGCAATATAGAATTCAGTCAATCAGTCAGTCACTCAGCCAATTAGTTAGTCACTTAGTCATTCACTCTATCAAGCAGTTGCCTAGTTTTTTGGAGGGAGTGAACAAGTGATCACAAGAAATACAGGGTCATTTGTTGCAAAAAACCTCACGAAGACGAGATGCATAGTAGACCCTAATTTGTCTTCCAAATCCTCTATCGCGTAATCGCAATAATAAATGTTTGTTGTTTGGAGAAGCATCGCTTATTCGAGTACATCACTCGAGTTTATGCGCATAAAAGTTTTTGATATAATCGGTCCTCTCATTGTGGAGTTGATTTTCTATTTCTATATTTAGTAATCTTTCTACCACTGTGCGCGTTGATTCATCATAATTGAATAAATCCTTGTGCTCTATATTTGTGTTGGCTTTTTAAGTCAGCGGCTAAGGAAATGGAAAGAAGTGGTAACACCTCGTCACGTCTGTTATCCAAGTTGTCATATACCAAAAGGGCAGTTGAAAAGCCATCAGGGCCAAAACTAAACGTGGTTTTCGTAGCAGGCAAAAGCTCGAAAGTTTCTCCTTTAGAAACAATCTTAATTTGAACGGCATCATCCAGAACGAATGACATGATACCATCGTTTGATGGGCGGATAAATGTGGGCTTAACAACTTGAAAACCTTGCCAAATTCGCGTATTACTGTTACCTCGCAGAAGCCAGGATGCGTACAATACAGATAGACGATTGATTTCAGATTTGCTCAGGTCGGAAAAACACTTAACAGCTGCCAAGGCTTCAGAGTAATACGAGTGTTCCTTCTGCCTTCGGAATCATTTTCACAGTGGAGATTCTATTCTGTCGTCTCAGAGAACTAGGGTAGCATAGGTTAAGCATACCATTGAGGAATTTAGTGAATGAGCTAACTGCATTATGTAAAGAAGGAAGGAAAACACGGAGAAATAAATATAATGGAACACTTAAGAAGCAAAATGCTTAGGGGGCAGAGATTACGAGGCGAATTGCGGTTTGCTGGATTGCGTAAGCATACTGCGAACGGGTCGGGAGTACACTGTGTATCTCGTGATAATCAAATTGTGAGCACTTGTGGAAACAGGTGCTGTGAATTTTAAGGAGAAATGCTCCGGGTAATTGATAAATGAATCACCTGTTGTGGGTAATACACAAATATCAGTTAGACCAAAAGGTGTTATGAGATAAGTGGATATGTGATTAAAGTCACTAACAACAATGTAGAGGCCGTCATCCAGCAAGGGAACAAAAGACGGTATAAATGCATCAAGCAACGATGAATGTGAGACTGGTACAAGAGGGAGCTATGTATAATGGTGGTGTATAATGATGGTGACTGTATATCGCAAAACTCTGGGGAAACATTGCATAGTTAAACAGTCCATGCCATCGGCAGATAATCAAAAAGTAACTCAGACTTGCTGTTCCAAGAGGTGTTGATGTAGGTGGTCACTCCATCTCCCATTTTCTTCTTGAAGTGCATTCTTTGCTTACGGAAGCATTTACAACCATTGATCCCAACTAATGAATCCTGAAAATTTTATTCAAGCCAGAATTCTTGTATTGAAACAACACCTGTGTTGCGGGGATTGGGGTTGCACAATATATTCGTCATCTTTGTGCAACACAACCTGATGTCCATGCAGATCAATTTAGGCGGAGTCATCTCAGATGAGACAGTGCGAACTAACCATGGACTACCAGCCATCGCAATCGCTTTATTTTCGTTCGATCAGGAACCCGAAAATGGGCTAGAAAAGATAAATAGTATTGGGTAAATCATGCTCGTAATTAAATAACTGTGACCACGACTAAGCGGTCATTATGAAGTTTTCACCGCAGACCAAAATAAATAGGAAAAATAAGCAGTGTCGCGTAGTCAATCGAAGGGTGCGCCAAACAGGATATCCAGAACTTCAACGAACAGAATGTGTAAAACCAAACCTGTCGCATGTACGGTGTTCGGTTTAAGGGAACCGTTGCATAGAATAAGGATTGCTTTGTCCGTAAATCGTCGGGCACAAAGCGCTACGTCAGTGCCATGGGCAGAGTTTGATTGCTTTTCAAGGTCAGTTAGACTGACTACTTTTAAATAGCTGGATTATGCTATTGTTATGATCTATTTCAGGTATTACGACTGACTCGAAATAACCTGGATTGGGTAGTGACTTTAGTTGCTTGTGGATAGCTTGCACGATTTGATTGTCATATAAGAGTAAGATATCCAATTTCATATTCTGCGGCTTGTTATCTTGCACTTCCCTTATCGGTTGTGGTTACTGCCATTTGAAATCTCATTCAATCAGCCAATAATAGAACAAAATGCGACTAACAGAAAGCGTAAAAGCGTTCAGTTGGAAATAAATAGTGTCCCAACGTACAAAGTAACGAAGTAAAGCACAACTTAGGTACATCTTAAGTAGTCTGCAACTATTGATTGAGTCGATTCGGAAACCTATAAGGAGCTGAGGAGCGGATCAGGATATATGAGATCAAGTCTGAAAGTTTATGAGCATTCAGACCTTTCGTGTAACCATAGAGAGGCACATATGTATTACAAATTGCTGCCTTTCCGCAAGTAAGAAATCTTTAGATGGAAACTACTCGGCTCATGAGCGGTTGTGAAATGGTTAATTGATGATTACCCTGTATTAGTTGAGCATTCTGTAGGTCCCTTTTAGGGTAATGCTGCCCAATGACACATTGAATGGGAAAAATGTCGCTTCTAATGCAGTTCATTCTGAGGATGGCTGAATAAGCAAGCAATTTCGTTTATTGAGCGGAAAATATAAGTACCTAATTTACTCCTTTGTTTTATCAACGTTTATTCATCAACACTTATTCATCACCATCTAAGGAGGGGGCTACTTTGAAACAACGAATGCAAAAACCCTGCATGTCACATTCCTTCCTGGGAGAAGTAAATGCCTTAATTGGAGAGAAGCTATTTTTCAAGGGTAAAAGCAGTTAACTATAGAAAAGTATTAGGTTGAAAAGAAAATTTACCCCATTCCCCTCTGATATTTTTCATTCACCCATTACTTCTCCAACTCTCGTGCGTAAAAATGCAAGTAATGTCAAACAGCATTAGTTTTTATTTCTGGCTCACTTATTATCGTTTGTTTTGTTTGCCCATTTCCTAATGCTATTTACTGTTTGCCGTAATCCGATTCCGTACAATAACAACAAAGTGACAGTCATTTTCGGGAGCGGTGATAATTCGCGTCCGATACTCATTATGCCATCTTGAAAACGACACGAAACTAAGCTTGTCACACACAGACACAGTGGCTGATTTTCAAAATCATCCAGTTCCGCCCCGTACGGTTTCAAAATCGGATCAGTAACGCAAATTAGCTTAGCGTGTATTTGTGTGTGAGAGAGAGTGAAGACATTCGTATGTGCGTGTATTTGTATATCATTTCCAACAACGATAACCGGTATCTTTATCAGTTACGCAGATGGGGAAGAAAATTCCCCCACTACCGACCAAGCAACAGTCAAACAGAAATGAGGTGGCTTGAGGTTTCTGCGCGGACCAATGTACCAATTTGTCTTTTGTCTTTACTTCAACGTGATAGTGTCATGTGTTTGTGTAAGGGCTATGCTGACCACGATGACTGTATTACCCTCATGATAATCAACTCAGTTCAAATACTCCAGCGCGCATGTCACCTGGACTAATACTAGAGGTATAGAGAGAAATAGCTCCGTTAGGCACCGATCATGGCAATCTAAAAGCATTATTAAATAGCTCGTCAGTGTAACTACGCGCATCTCTAACCGGATGAAGGTGATGGGGGTTGGTAGATCGGTTTACCTCGTCCAAGCTGACTGGCACTTGCCAGCACATGAAGGGATTGATCATTGTTTGATGCAATCAGATACGTTCGATGATGATAACGGTTGAGCGTTGGGATCGGTAGGGCTAACGTACAGCAAGTTGCTAAGACTCAGCCCGGATGGCTCAAGAGGTCAGCGTGTCAGACCAGTACTCCCTCTACCGGTCCCAAGTCCCGGATCTAAGCCGGTAGATGTGCGTTGCTGAGGCTGAAACAGCTACACAGTGCTTACAAGGTTTTCCGTGATAATACTGATAGTAGTGATACGTTGTGGCTCTTTTTGATGAAGATAAATTTGATCAGTCACCCGCGGATCGTTTCACTTCGAACAATCACCAAACTCATACCATTGGCTTAATTCAAAACTATAAGTATGTAGAGTGTTTCTAACCGTAAATTGATTTCATTTATGACATTCCGTTGTGCACACCCAACAGTATTTTATATTTGGATTCAGTGGCCCATTTCATAACCTCACTTATTCAATCCCCACCCCCAAATTGGTAAAGGAGTTGACACTTCAACCAAAGATCGATTCACAAATGAATATCCGCGGTTACGATTAGTTCACAACTGTGTCCACGTGTTGGTGATGTTTACGTGTAATCGAATAGGCTCATAGCGTGCATGCATGTGCTTGCGTGCGCTCACGTTTGACCAACAAAACTCGTCAAAAACCGCACAAACATATGTATGCTTGATATTCCTCAAAACCGCTTGAGACTTTCTCGGTAATGTTCGAATGAAATATGGAGCAGGACAAACGGCGAATGATCAGCATCATCTGCGCGCCATTGTGTGTGTGTGTGAAAGAGAGAGAGGGGGAGGTAGAGTGATATATGTGACCGGATGTGCCTACAGACAGTCTGCACGCAACCGATCACACATATAGTTGAAAATTGCGTGGAAACGCCCGTTGGCTGACCACCACGTCTGGCACACACACACACACATGAACTAAGTGTATACCCGCCTAACTATTGATCATATGTTTAACGCTGACGAGATGGGACCACGAATATAATCCATTTGTCTGAGTGGTAAATGTCTTTCGATTTGGCGGCACTCACTGGTTCGCAATCGGGCTATCGTTCGTCACCCACACACGCACGCACTCACGCATACATTCATACACAGAACTGTTTACGCGATCGCCTGGTTGTTCAGAAATATTTGTATATACATAATCCACATAACACTAAGAATGAGACTTCGAACCGGATATGTACACGTGGTATGTCAGAGCACAGTACTCTACGATCGTGACATTCATTTGATGAAGGTCGTACGTGCACCTGCCTGTGCGTGCGTGCGTGCGTTCGTGTGTGTCCACGCGTATACCCATGTGCCACGTTTCACAGACGAAAGATATCAGAATGAACTGTGGTTCAATAAAAGACTCATCTTTATTCAATGTGTGAAATCACGCAAACAAATACACATGAGTTACAGATATCGGCTTGTCCCATGCACACACACACACACAAACACACACACGCAAAACGTTTGGACTATAGCCAAATGTTGAACACACTTCCTTAGTTAGCTGGACTCCAATTCGCTATTTATTT
>UZAN01041623.1:12163-29744 GCA_900618425.1 Echinostoma caproni
CCACTTGTTGGCGTGGAATTATGTTTCAACACTGTTCGGTTGCACCGCGATGAGGGCAACGATTCCAGGTGGATCGAATAGTAGGGTTGGGTTTGTGCTAAACACAGAAGTCGAATTTACTCTAATCTATTCGGTAGCTTGAGTGTCACTGATGTAGGTTAGACTTTCCATGCATTTTGTTGTTGCTGTTATGTGTAGGAAGAGGGAACGGGGCAGGGATACTTTCCACGTGTATTTTTACGTTCTTTTTGAGGCAAATACCAAACAACAACAAACCAACAAACAAACCGGTAGAACAGCGAAATTAAACAGGAAGGGAAGAGTACTGCTTGAATTATGAATAACCAAATGTGTATTGAGGGATTAAACAGGGGAACGTGAATAATTTAACAAGCCTTGTTGGACGTAGTCGTGTGTGCGCACGCACGCGTGTGTTTGTGTTTGGGTGAGTGTGGCGAGCAAACTAGGTGATCCATATACATACTGAGAGTGAAAATATCGTGTCAGACATTGTTATTTGTATATCGGAAGCGAGTAACATGTTGATCAATTCATAGCATGATACTACATACAACGTTAGACAAACATCGATTGACTGAATTGGGTATGCGGTCTGTCCATTTTATCTCCGTGATTCGATCCTAGTCTACTTTCCACTATATTCACGATATCCAATCGGACTGAAAAAACTGTGAATGCGGAATGTGGTCCTTTTAGTGCGTATTCGGTTTAATTATTGTCAACATACAAGTGACACCCTGATCAAGGTTGTGCGTTCGAATCCCACCCTCGGGGCCAAACGTTTTCACACCTTTGTTTTTTGCGTCAGCTTTATGTTTACTTCTTACCTCTTTCCCGAAAATTTTCTGCACAATTATGTACTCAGTAAGAAAGGAAATAAAACGATATTAGAGGTATCTTGGATAACTTGAGGTTTATTGAAAATGAAACGGAGCTGAATGAACTTCTGAAACCGGAAGAAGATCGTGGATACAGTAAAGTCTTTTAAGGCCTCAGACTTGTGTAAAATCGTCATTTATCAGTTATACCTGAGATAGGCGAGCATACTTGTTTGATTAAAATCTTTTATCACAATCCTTCAGAGTACTATATTCAAAAAATATCTATACTATGGTTCAAAAGGAAATAAAGGCACGTTTTTGTTTTCCCGGTTCTTAAGAAAACTCATTGAGTTGGTTCGATTGATTTCAAGTAAACTTATTTGTTGAGAGGAATTAAGTATTTTAGGTAAAGTTTGTGGTAAAACTTGTCCGAATTATTTCCGGTCACATTGTAGATTGGTTATTCGTGTTCTTTCTTACTATTTCTTAATCTGAACAGCTTATTCAAAACTTGAAAGCTTATGCAATCGTGGGGGTTGGCAGCATCATCCTTGCGATTTGAGACTGGCAATACGAGGAGCGGGTGACAGTGAGGTTATTTATCGATCTGATCAGATTGGGACCCGAAAAGTGAAAATTTAATGTCAATGCCATTGAAAATTGACTCACTTGAATCATGCGGTCTGGGTGCGTGCGGCAGGACTAATTGTTTTCCGTTAGTTGAATTTATCCTCCTAGATGTTCTTTATTAATCCCCTTATTTGATGAAAACCCTTCCACGCAATAACTAGAGCACTTAATTGAAAATGGCTTTCTTATCAGCCGCTTGATGAAACCAACTTCCAACAGAACAAAAGATTTGATCTTCTAGTCGATTGATCTAGCATCCAAAAGAGAGGAGCGATGAACGATTCGATGTTCAAAAATTTTGAGGAGGAGGAAATATAAAAGAAGAGCGATGACACAGACGAGCGTTTTTCGGGAAAAATAATCATCTGAAATCAGAAATGTAACACTGTAGAAGATTTCTTAGTATGAATAGCTTGCCCTATCACATGAAGATGCGAAGCAGTAGGAAGAGGAAACCAGGGGGAGTATTGCTGAGTACAGAAATCACGCATGTAATAAAAAAGCGAGGAAAAAGCAAAAGGCTTGATGGGGGGGGGAAAGAGTGGCAATAAATAAAGAAAGGAACGAAGCCCTCCATAAAGTAAGGCTAAACTATTTGAGGGTTTCATAGAAGTAAACGTTTGCAATATGAAAAGAACCGTTTGGCACGGCAAAAATGACTACTGAACATTTGAAGGAGTTGAGTTACTCGACGTTGTTATACTACACTTGGCATGCATTGATCTCAGGTCTCTATGACTTTCGTGGGAAGGTTCCCGCAGGATGCCTCGATTTACGTGCATATGTGCGATCCCGTTAAGCCAGGGGACTGTTGATTGCCGCGGGAGTGTATTCAAGTACCGCACATTAAACCATCTGGGAGAGAAAAATCATCGAATACAGTAACGTGCAAAGGATGAAATATATAAGTTGCGTGAACACACAAGACACAACACAGGCTGAGTAAAGTGAATGACACTATGTGTTAGTAGTAATGAAGTGTCAGGATAAGCGTAGAACTAAACTGTGAGGTAAAACTGATATGGGGTAAATGTCCGCAATTAGGCACGGTTAACCGTAAATCCATAACGCTACACCTTCATCTCATCAGGAATATAATTCTCTGTTTCTTTAAATGGGGGCGCTATCAACGAACGGTAAAGCACAAAATACTGCTACTTCAGTGGATGCACATTCCGGATAGAGTGAAATCAAATGTGTGGTTTTGCCGGATAATCGAGTGACATTTAGTCATGAAGGAATGATTAAAACGTCAGGAACCTCGGTGGGTTTACAACTCATGCGTGGACGCTGTCTACTCTGCGGTGTCAAATAGGCTAATTTGGATTTTTGACATTTGATTACCAGTTAAACTTTCTGCGCACATGCATTCCACCAATTCGAACGAGACCAACTTTAACTGAATTATGATCTTTGTCTCAGATTTAATTTTGTGGATTTCAGTTAATTCTAAGGAGGGTCTGTTAGGGCACTCATTTTACTTATCGATTGTTGGAATCCATAAAGAGGTACAAACTGGGTAATCAATTGTCAAGCGATCAGACCTGTCGGTGTGATTTCGCAGGTTAGCTGGTGGAGCGCACATCGTACAATGATGTGAACGGATCCATGCTTTCATTAATTAGTGTTCCATCGACGCTCCTAATCTTTTGTAGTTCAGATAAAAGAAAAGAAACGGGCGTTTTTGTCTGACTTCTTGTGAGGCTTGCTTCCATATAGTTTTGAGCTGCTCAACAATTGGACTCTACATTCGACCTCAAGAAGTGCCTAAGCACCGTCTTTTCCACCTTGGCTGAATTGACTACGGAGATAACAGGACGGCTTTCTTATTCACTGCCGCCTGTGCAAGCCAGCGAGCACACACTTCAATAATCACCCCCTTCACTGGCTGATCACACTTGTTCATTCAGCTCACGACCCCTGCCGGCATTTCATTTGCGCAGTGAGATTATTTGACGAGCGCATAAACCTACAAACATTTCTCACTCTATTAATGAGGTACATTAGCATACAAATTACCACCCGGTCCACTGCATTCGCTTATTTTAACAATGAACTTGGAGTCACGTATCTCATATCTCGTCGAAGGAACAAACACTCGAAACGGCTTGTGCAATTGTTCCACGGACCGTACCTTCGCTGACCATATGCGGTCAGTCCCCATCAGTGATCTATCTGATCAGCAATTATAGCAATCCAGACAGATATAAGAATGTTGGCCGACATGGAAAAGTTTGAGTGAAATGTCGGAATACATTGACGCATTAAATTTGAAAGAAAGGATCATATCGCAATACTACATGATTTATGTCCGGGACGATTTCACTGCATCTCAACATGGCACATGCTGCAGAAAACACAATATTTATATAGGACTGTAGCAAGGCAACAAAGAAAAGTAAAATAGAATAAAACAGACAAACATAAAAAAAGGGGAGGAGAAGGACTATGTCACCAGGGCTTAACATAAAGTTCTTTTTTTTGTTGACACAAGGGGGCTTCCAGCGGCTGACAGCAATCGCTTCTGAAAACCTCAACAATCTTGTGATTCGTGATTTATAGATAATCCGAAACGCTGTGCTTCGGTCGATCTGGTGTTACGTCATCAGAAGATGTCAAGCTATGGTGGATGACGGAGTCTCGTAGTTTCGACCGTTGTTTCTATGCCGCGGACTTCATCCGAATAGCGTCATCTGATTTTGGACGCAATTTGGAATATGTTCAGCCACCAGGTTATGTAGTTGTCACTCTGTTCTGTCTACGTAAGTAGCTCCGCAACTTTGGAACTGGTGGATCAGATTAGAGTTGGCTTACAGAGGCAGAAGATTTTGGGGTCATCTGCTAAGTAGGTTCGAGAAATGGCCGATCTCGGTCGTTATTTGAGAATACAACTTACATCATCACCTTTGAATTGGAGGCACAACATGAATCGTAATTTTAGAGCTGACGCCACTGGTTTTTACAATAATTGGTTTGTTGTGTTTATTAACGAACTCTTTGGGGTAAGCGTTTTCTGATAGCATCTCCCGAAGGTTTTGTAGTTCTAGCTCAGTTTCATCTTCCGTGCAGATCTGCCTCATTCTATCGAATAACGTCCAAACAAGACCACGTTTATACTCCAGAGGCATAGAGCTCTGGAAGTTTAAAATATTTATATTGGTCTGTCCAGGTCTTCTTTCGGTAAACGGATCGGGCGATTGCTTCATCCTCTCTTCTCATGCTGATGTCAAGACAGTTTAGTGTGTTGTTGGCTTCAGGTTCCATTACGAAACGAATATTCGGATGTCAAGTCAAGTCCAGTCAAGAGTGCACTTTATTCACCCAATGTGGACAGAATTTTCAATGAAAAGAAAGTTTCGCTTTTGCTTTGGTATGCGCGCTAGTAAAAATGAGCTTAGAGATGTGACAAATAGTTACTTAGACGATAATGAATAGGACACAAAGAACGTGTAAAAAATAAAGAAAATTTCGACGTGAAATTTACATGAGACTGTGTATAAGCTCGTTTGATATTCGTTCCCTAGAATCCAACAAACGTTCATCCGGAATTACTGTAGCTTCTTATAGGCTTTCTGTTATATCAAGGATGTCGTCGACATATTGTTTGTGATGGATGGCACGTTCTAAGATATTATTTGCCTTTTGTTCGAGATGTGCCATAAACAACACTGCCAGGATTGGGTCTAGCGGGCTGCCTATAGCGACACCATCAATTTGCCTCCACGAATTTCCTTGAAAAGTGAAAGATATTGAATTCGTTAGAAGATTACCGATAAGCGATGGCCTGCAGTTTTCTAAGTGGTAAACATCCGAAGGAGAGAGTATCACATGTTATATCAATATATGACTGGAGTGACCAGCCGCGGCAGACTTAGGCAACGCAAAACTCAGGTGGTGAAGACAACGAACGAAGTCCGGATAGTCACCCTGTTGCAAGATAGAAATAGTAAACTGAACCATTTTACCGCGATGAATCAACGTTTGTTACTGGTTAGTGTGCCCAGTCTCAACCTTGAATGCGTCAATCACTTACGACGACAACAACAAGATGCGCAGTGGAACATGTTCGATAATCAATTACGAGGAATTCTCGGAAATTAATGATGCATCACATGACTGGTATTCCAAATAAGCTGTTCGAATTGAGATCCAGCCAACGACTGTGCTCTTGGTGGCGCTTGCTAGTTGTAGCCTATAAGCTTTTTGCACCTGGATTCAAACCCCAAGGCGCATCGCTTAGATTCACGCACCACCGACGCTGATGAGTTAGACTTAAAGTAATTTTCGACTTCTGCAATTCTATGTTCCACCATATTTTTCAAGGAATCACAAAAGACAAATTCTAGTATCTTATATCACCACTACAGTTCCTGTCCCTAGAAAATTCACCTAGACTTTAGATACCGCAAAATTGGCTGGCATTTGTTACCTTTAGTTACTATCAGAGTAGAGGTTTGACAACAATTCTGATCACTGTATCGCTTACTGATTGAATCACTTAATGTACTGGCCGCGGTCTCTGAGCAAGACGTGAACTGATCGGTAAATCCCAAACTGTGTATGCTGAGTGAACGGCACTGAAAAGCGTTCGATGTGAGCTGTCGTTTATTCCAGTTTATATAGAATGGTCACTTAATAATCATCAAATGGCGTCTTGGAGTGTTGTGAAATCTACCACCAGGTACATGAGCTCACTCCCTCATATACCTGACAACGAATGGGTTTGAGAGGGAACAGCAAATTGGTGGATATTAATTACTATGCGTATCGAATCTACAAGACCAGACTTGCAAGGATTTCATTGTTGACACCTGTCGGAAAGTGTGTACACATGTGATACAATGTCATTGGCATTGTTTGCCAATCGATACACTCAGTGATGATAAAACATGTACGCCCGCGTATGGAAATAATGGGATACGATCCCCGGGGACTGTTGCACTTTTATAGAGTAACCGTAATGTGAGAGTGACTGCAGGTGAATCCAATTAATGTATTCTTGTTTTGAGTTTCAATACAAGGAGCGTACATCATTGATTATTTTTATGAATTGATACTTGGACAAGTATTGTATGAAAACCTGTTCAAATCAACCATAAAAGTATTCGGAATTATTTTGCCCAGTTTTCTTATTTTGACACATGATGAAAAAGTGATTGTTTGGTGTTTGTTTATTCCTCATCTCCATCGGATTTGCTGGCTTTCAAGTTTTAAAACCACGCAGAAATTTCTTCTGATAAATGAAAGATTACACAATAGTTATGGGTGTCCTGTCAGCGAAATATATATAGTTCATATGTATCTATTGCATACTTTTATGTTTATTAATGTTATATTCTTCTGTGATCAAAATTTTAGGGAAGCCTGTACAAATGTATAGAATATCAAGGATAAAATTTTGATAATGCAATCTAATCAATCTAATCCATTAAATCGGGCCCGATAATTTGAATTTGCGATGAATGCGCTCTTTAAATAAATCAATTGGGTATTTAACACATCGATTTGTCGTCAGCACCAATGAATTTATGAAGAACCGAGGTCAAAAACGCTAGAAATTTAACTTAAGTCAAAACTGTAGCCATGTGAAATAACTCACATCACAGCTCCTATTAATTTATTGGTCGGTGGTGGCCATGTGGTTTGGTCACCAACTTGTGATCTGGGAGTCCCGGGTTAGAACCGCCACGCATCTTCCCAGGCGGCCCTTGTATAGCTGCGGCTACCTTCATAATTGTTGAATGTGCATTTGTAAATTTAATGAATAAAAAAAGTAAAAAGACATTTTTTAAAGATTGTCCATCTAAATTTTTGATTCAGTTCTGGTTCAGCAAAGCTTTTTGAAGGTTGATGATCACGTGACCAAGGAAGTATTGATTGCTCTCTTATCACGGGTCACACCGGTGAAGAACAGTCTCAGGTATTATCCATGATGGTCAATTGTCCCAGCCGCTGTGAACCGAAAATAACGAGTTTCTCATCAATAGTCGTAATAGACAGAAGAAAGTGCGAACTTTTTATGTTGTTTCAATGCGGTCAATTTTTTTCAAACTTCTCCCAAATGCTGGAACCACTGTACGCCTCAGTTTGACAACACCCATAAGATACACGAAGTAATATAAAAAAGAGAGCTTCCTCAAGCTGCCTTCCTTGATAGCTTTCATGTATGATGATATCTTCTAACAATCGTCCAAGAAAATGGAACAAGTATTCCACTATGAAGAAGAGGATGTGTCACTCTCGTTTCATTAGGTGAAGTCACGAAACGCTTTATGCACCCAAAAGGTGAATTTTCAGCAACTTGCGAATTTTAACAATGGATATATAAAGCAAATTGCTATCAACAAAAAGACAAAATAATAAATTCTATACTGTAGTAAATGAGAGAAAAATTAGTGCAAGCGTTTTCCCTGAGGTGCGTCACATTTGTCCTACGGTTAATCAATAACCAAGCAAGGAATGAAATAACACTTTCAATGTGGCATCACGCGCAGAAAGAAGTAGATATTTGGAGCGAGTTGGGGGAGGTTACAGGGCTTTCACGATATCTTGGTGCAGACAGTGCTCTTGGACACGTGTTATCCTGTCAATAAAGGTATCCAAGCACCGAGATGCTTGGAAATAGAGAAATCAACCAAAGCAACTTTATCCAATTCACTGCAGCGGGACAAAAGTTTAAGGGATATAGAAAAGGAAGTGGGGTCTTTTTCTTTCAGACCAGAAAAAATTGGGGAGCAGTACAGCCAATGTGGAAGGATGCAGGTAATAACAAATTTAAGAAAAACATTATTTGGTAGGGTCAGTTTCCTGAACCTGTGTGGATAAAAAGACAGTATGGATACCTAATGTAAATCATATATATTGTTTATATATGGATTATATACCGCAAAATGTTTTATTATAAATTGCAGCTTTGTGTGAGTAGCGTTACAAGACAAACTATAGTACCAATTGGTTGAAAATCAGTTAAGCTTTATCTTCGCGTACACTCTTTAGTCCATCTTAGTAATCATGCACTTTGGAAGCATTGGACTTAAGTTTTACTCTGTTTTGAGCTGATCA
The DNA here is from genome assembly GCA_900618425.1 of Echinostoma caproni. Taxonomy (NCBI): domain Eukaryota; kingdom Metazoa; phylum Platyhelminthes; class Trematoda; order Plagiorchiida; family Echinostomatidae; genus Echinostoma; species Echinostoma caproni. The sequence continues at coordinate 20,698 of UZAN01041623.1, forward strand.
GTGACGCGCCATTCCGTCCAGGGCTCGAACGCCGCATTATTGATCTCCTAAAAGTTGTGCGTTACCACTATGTGAACCAGCCGAACTGCTTTATAAAGTGTGTTCCAAAAGGCTATCATAAAACATTTTCTGACTTACGTCAATCAAGTTCTCCAGTTATTTTTTCGCAAATTATTTTAGTGACGGGCAATTTTCGCCCATTATTTCGTTGATGTTAACCATATTCTGTTGCTTACCTTTAAATATTCTCATCTCTCTGGTAACTATGAACGCTTTTTCCTAAATATTTCCTCAAATTTTGATTATCGCATCATTATATATCAGTGACGAACTATTTCGTTTCTTCGCAGTAGTGTCGAAGACATCAAGTACGGTTAATGATTCAGCTTGTGATATTGGTCACAGGCATTGTATCTTTAATGTTATCGATCAAAACTCAATTGTGTCTGCCGAATGAAACCTTTTCTCTACCTCCTTCGATTGCACAGTTGTGTATTCATTCGAAGTTATTGCGATTTTCACTGTATTTATTATATCAGCACTGATCGTAGATCACCAGATTAAGGGATTTAGACCAGATTTTTTGAAGTGGCATTGGTCACGCTGGAGAGTTTGTGTCAATCCGATATGTTGTCCAGTTGTATGATCGAAAATGAAAATGCGAGGGAATATGTCAAGATCCTAATCCGGATGAACTCATTCAGCTTACGATGCAATTTTTCGTCAGCGGGAAACACCACCGAATATCAGCACTAAATGAAATGAATGGGATGGAAACTGAGACCCTGTATGAAATGTGAAGTTACCTCAAAGTAGGGGAGGATTTCATGTGATCATATGGTGAAATTCATCTTGAACAAAGCAGATGAAGCGTCCACTGGACAGTTGGGAAGCACTGTGGTGTTCTTTCAACCTATTTGGGTTACATGAGTAGTTCAAATCTATCGACTGAACTGGAGCTCGAACCCGGGACCAAATAGGTAAAAGGCAAGCTGTCTGGTGGTCAAACGGGTAGTATGCTTGCGCTGTAATTGTGGGATCCCAGGTTTGATCCTCAGTTGAGTGGATGGATTTCTCACTGCAGATACAGCACGACCAGGTCGAAACAGCTGTCCAGTGATGCATAGTTTTTTCAGTTCGCGCTTGATTTGCTGTGAACACGGTGAACTTCATCTCATACTGAAACGAAATCCTTCAGTACTTATATGTAACTATTACTACTGTTGGCGCAAACCATTATGCCTTGCACTCTGGTTCATAAAAGGAAACTGGACCACGTTTTCTATCTCATTCAAAGAAGTTTTGACTTTAGCATCAGAGCCAAAGCTGTTAATTTGGAACCTTAGCAGAAGTGTAGCTCCTGTGCATTCGAGTCATTGCGGTCACAAAACAATTATGATCGCAAAACTTTCATGTAAACTTCCGCGACCAAATTGTCAGTGATACCAAAGTGCCAAGATTATGATGAATACTTCTATGATCGATTAGACAAAGGAACTGTTTTTTACATATCGTATTTTAGTGTACCGACTTATGTCCAGGGATTTGTTTTCTCTAGATAATGCATAAGGTGAGATATGAGTGAAATATAACTTAAGTGAAATGAGAGCCTTGAAAGTATGTAAAACAACGACATGAACTTTAGAAATGGATAATATCTCTCGTTTTTAGTGCGGCATGTGTTCAGGATGTGATAAAATGTGGGATGGGCGAGTAAAAATATGGTAGGTGGAGGAACGCAAGAGATATCTTCACAAGTTGTTTTTGTATATACCGGGGAATAGGGTTCCGTATGCGAATTCCCATTACTTCTGCCGTGGTCAGGATTGTTGTTCAAAAACCTGAGAGAGGGGGAGAAATGCCCTGACCAAGTCAATTAAGTCACCTGACCCGATAAGCCATTGGACGGATTTCGTTAGCATTAGACCTTTACTGCCGAATCGACAACCCGGGAAGATGATTTTCACAAATTTTCCTGTCTGTTCATGCCATCGACGAGCGTGGTCCCATTGTAACAAGTGAGAGAGTAGACGAAAAACTAGATTGCAGAAACAGGAGCTTTATCTGTAAGCCACATCCTGATGGTTGGTCTGAACACAAATGTTACGCAGGCTTTAGTTGCATTAAACGTTTGGCTGATCGAAGTTGTCAACGTTCAAGTAACTATCTATGTTCTAGTGTCAACTGTGTAATAACGGTCAACCGGCCTCTTTTCTACGCCAGCAGTTTCTTCTCGTTTATCTGGCACTATAATTTGCAGTCCACAAATCGATATGGGTAACCTTTAACGGACAGTGGTAGTGAAGTGGTTAAGGTGATCGAAAGGTTGACTCGGAAGTCCCGGATTCGAACCGCTCCATCGAAGCCCATCTTCCTCATTTCTGTATTGTCTCAGGCACCCGTTTTATAGACATGGTTCTCTTCGTGAAAGTTGACTGTACATTTATATATTGAGTAAATAAAATACGGAAGTAAAAATATTTTCTTTAAGACTTGGCTTTGAAATCCTGATTCGTTTCGAGTTGTATCACGAGAGCAGATTTTTTGCACTCTCTTGACGAGACTCTGAATCAAGTCACACTTTCGTGCGAGTAGTACGAAACTTTAGCAATGAATGTACTGACCCTGAAGCGTGCTTCTTCTTTTTATCATTTTAATTCCTTTCTATTGAATTTGTAATGATACAATTTTCAGGAAGGGGAACCGGTCAATCAGAAAGCTGATCTACAATTCAAAACGGGGAAAATCAGACAGTGTTGGTGGGTTTCCAACGCACGTCTCCCTAGGCAATAAGTTGGCTACGTTACCACTCGACCACTACCGCCCTTTGAGTGTTGGACAGACAGCTCTTCTCGAAGGCTGAAGCAAACATCAGGAGATGTGCAATGGTGTGCAGGTTATACGTACAACTATGAAGCTACTGTTTTGAATTTTCAGTCGGCAATACTTCAATCGTTTCATGCATAGGATCATTGGTTAATTTTTTTCATTCTTTTCTTTTTTCTTATTTTTTGTTCAATACATACAACTGAAATTTTCAGGAAGAAAGAAGTGGCCAATCAAAGGTGTGTGCCATATAACACAGAGAATCGGAAAGTTACACCGAGCGGGAGTATTCTCAAATCGGTAAAGTCATATCCTGGATGGTATCCGCCAGATCAGACGAGTCTCATAAATTTTAGTTAGCTAGTTTACTCCTTATTGATTTTTGCACGGATTCACGTATTGGGTTATCTAAAGATGCAGGTATTTTGATCACTTTGACAGTTTGGAATATGTATTCACTATTTAAATTCGTATCAAATGCGTAACCGTGCATGGATTGTGTCATTGATAGTTAGTCCGCTTTACACAGATGTTACTCCTGTGTTATTTTGGACACAACACCACCAGCACCACTAGGGGAAATGTGACGCAGTGACAACCAAACACAGCATCTAGTACAACTGCTTTGAAAGTCAAATCATTGTTTATTTATAAGCCACCTGTATTATTGTTCCAGTCATCTGTGTTGTCTCTCCACCTCTTCTTAGCTCTCTACTCTCTCCCTCACTCCTCCATTGCGGTGGAATTCGACTGTGCTTACATTTCGACAGAAGATAAAAATAAACACGCGTGCTGTATTCGTGTGGTGCGAATACGTTGTCAATGTGCACCTTCAGAATCTCAACCCCATCCTAATCTGCTTTCGAACTGCCTCAACACCAACCAACCCCTCAAACTTCTATTCCAGTCCGCGCTCCAGCTGGTTCAGGTGAAGTACATATTTCAAATACACTGGCGATCAATAGGATCAAACAGGTGTGCGTGTGTTTGTGTACAACCCGATATTCGGTTGAATGCTACATGTGGGCGTGCGGTGTTGAGGTGGTGATCGCGTGGAGCGTAATTTGAGGGTAACCTTGATCAAAGGAACAACGCTTTGATCGAGGCAATGGTCATTTTCCTCCCCTTCGATTTGAATGAATCGGATTGGAAGGAAAATGTCACACATGGCACAAATTTCGAAGTTTGTGATGTGTTGTGCGATGACACTGAATTAAAGTTAATCAAGCCATTTGCTTCATTTGGCAAAAGACGCTCTTCTTATACGCGCCCCAAGTGCCGGCGGTCACTTCAAATCCAAACGCGTGCGACCGGACGCACTAGGTGTGTTTGTGTGTCAGTGTACTGCATGTTTCCTATTCAATGAGGCAACGAATCTGCTAAATGTCACAAGCGTCCTATTGAATGTTCCGGGGACAAGATTGAAGGAGTATGTTTTTATACTCCGCGCGTGTTAGTTGGAAAAAACTAATTTGATCACATGTATGAGTTTCATAGTGTCCATTGCAAGATTTCAACTCAAAGCGGTTTGGCTACGTTGAACTGAAACGAGGACCAAAAGGAAATCTCGAACCGTTTCTGCTTCCGTCGAAAGCTGTCTTTATTACGCAGCCTATTTAGTAATAAAGGAAGGACATTTCGAGTTGGCTCTCGTACATCATTTACTCTCCTTCTTTTTACTTTTATGTTTCATGTGGTAATCTTGTTAAAGGCCACAGCGGATAATGATATGCAATAATGAGCGTGGAGCGGAGAAAGGCCACCATAGTGTTGAGCTGTAGGTGTTGGTTCCATGGGCCATGAGTGACGATGCCCGAAGATGTAAAGGACTTGTGCATGAAAGCAATTCCTCGGTAATCAAAGTCAAAAATGTCTGTGGCAACAAAATTGACTATGGCTTTAAAATGATAAGGTCATTGCCATCACTTTGTTGTTATAACTCAGCTGTGTGGGCTGAAGCAATTATCCCCGAAGAAGAACAAACCAGTGATTATAGAGGTTTAGTTTTGTATTATTTTCTCTACATTCACCTATGAGGCCCTCTTACTCTCACTTGGGAGAGAGTTTCCTGAACTTAAGGTGATAAGTATGTGTTGGTACGTGTCCTACAACATATGTGAGCTATAAGTTCTACCAAAGGTGTGTTTCGTATTCCGACTAATGTCGTGGTGCTCCCCTATACAGTTTAACCTTAGTCCACTGAAATTGTCCATTTTCCCTTCAACTCTACGTCAACTTTCCTATCTTTCTTCTACTGTCTATACGAATGGGCAGCCTAAAGACAGAAACTAAAACCGGCGAACGAAATTGCATGGTTAATGGTTGTACAAACAAATTGAAAAACAACCGGGAGAAGGCAAAAGCGTTGAAAAGGGGGATCTGCGTGTAGTGGTCATATGCAAATGCTAACACATAATATTAACTAATTTACAATGAAATGGAAATAACGCTGTCACCACACCCGTAACCATGCCTACGATGAGGTACTACTCACATTTATGAGTAGTATGTTGGGCTTATGCTAAACAACGGAATCGTTGGTTTCTCATAAGTGTCAAAATTAAATGGATCTAGAGCGAATTGGTATGTTCAAACTGTAATTAAAGAAAATTCACATCTACCGTCGGAATTTTCCATCAATTATCCTGCCTGCTTGTTGGATATATGATAACTTTTTACAGATGCGGCGTTTCATTCTGTGCAATCTTATTTACCCCATCCGACACTGTTTTCTGAAGGAAAAAATCTCCTTGACCGGCACCAAATTTGCGGATTCATTACACCACCACTACCAACTCGAGAAGGGAATACACAAAACAGGTATCAAATCAGGATGAATACCACTCACGGATAGCAGCAAATTGTGATCCTTTACTCCAAAAGCATTTGGGTCATCGAGAGCACTTAACCTGAAATGTTCGCAGTCCTTTATCCAAGGTACAATAAATGGACCGTAAAACACACAACTGCATTCAAAGTTGAAAAGCAGAGTTTTTACGCAAACTATCGGGGGTCATCAGAACCATTTGCCGGAGAAGTTTGTTTTAAAAACCACGGAAGTGGAGGCGATCAGAAGGGATTCAGTAGACCCATTTATAGGATAAAGGTCTAATCTGGATAGAATTCAAGCAGTTTGGAATTCTCGCGTAAGAACTGCAGGACGTGAACGTGTGACTCACAGGCTTTACGAGTTCTTCAGCAAAGTCTATAATGTTTCAGATGGAATCATATCTGAAACAAGTGCAAAGCTTGCTTGCTTGAATTGATGGCATTTAAGTCATCAAGAAAAGGAGGAGATTACTCACGATGCGGTTTGTATGGGGCGTGGGCCAGGGAAGCTTTAGCGCTTGCACAAATTGTTTTTGGACACACAGAGGAGGGTTGTGCAGACGAATGCCCACCGCTTCTACATCCAACAGTGAACCTGCCTCGATAATCGCCCACGAACTTTGTACAGGGGTCGGAAAGCCTCGCACACGTTCACGGTGTGATCTGTTTCAGCTAGGTATGAAACCACTGTACTGGTGAGTGACTTAATCGTTCCGGTGTTCAGCCACGCGGATGAGTGGACAAAGAAACATGTGATCGTGGTGAATCCGATTTCCAGGTCTCACGATGAAATCATTTCTTGTAATCCGTTTTTATTTTATTTTATTTTCCGATGACAATTTTATTCCCAAGTAGTGATATATATTGAGATGTATTGGCACAAATACGAATCTCTGAAAATGAACTTGTTGGCCACTCTGTTGTTTTGTTTGAAATGTGCTCTATGGGATTATTTTAACAAAAAGAAGAGAGCCGACTAACTTTGGGAATGGATGCAAACTGTCTGCCTATAGATTGCACACAGGAGAGTGGGATATTCTGATTATGATAAAGTATTTTTGAGATCAATCTTCATCGTACATCAGCTCTTGTTGGCGGGGGCAAACATGCGTAAGCAGTTTTTTGAACGCATGGACCATAACCTATCACAGGTTACCCGTTTTCTCAATAGGAAACGAATTAACTCGCACCTGAATCGCAAGGTCACTTCCTACCGATGTAACAACCACCATTGAATTTTCGTTGAACGCTTTCGCATTTCATTTGTGTTGTAACTACTTTTCAAAGAATAAAGCCAATAGAGGAAGTTTGCCATAATATAGACCAAATACATAAGTGGTTCAACTACTGATCACACCAATTGAACTGGAAAAGAGAAATGTGAAAACGGAGAGAAGCTGCGAGGAAATGAACTTTACATTCATTTTTTTAAAGATTCAGTCGTAGCAGTGGAGAACAAACCTTGATGATAACTGAAATTCATGGCTGTGCATCAAATGCATACAGTATTTCATATTTGTGTTTTACTTCCTATTAACATGGCTTACGCAACCTGAACTCACTCACTGTACTCACAATTTCGAGTAAGATGCTAGTGAGTTTACTTCATCTTGTGAATTGATAGAAACGTGCCTCCCTAAGTGTGTTTCAGTTTCAATTTCATATATGGTACCAAACTACAATCTCTCGGTCGGTTGGTTCAGGTTGAAACATCTATTTGTGTGCAACAGTTATTCGATCATAGCACTCACAGAATGTTTCGATTTTAAGCTGTCTAGGGCTCGAAGGAAGCGCACAAGTGAGCTCGATTTCCAACTGGAATGAATGGCATGCTTTTTTATTCCATAGATTTGAAACACATGCTGGACCTAATTGGCAGTCTTCCTACCTTATCTTCTGTTTACCAACGAATTGAACGAGTTTTGCTTCGCTTGTTCCCGACGGACAGTGTTTTGTGTGGCACTCACCTGAGCGTGTGGAATACGTTCCCGTATATAATTCGAAGAAAACGCATCTATCGTCAAACGCGTGCACACCAGATTTTCTAATCCGACGTACTTCAAAAACACTGGCAACAACAAATAAAGAACCCTAGATGGCCGACAAACTCCCTTTTCCGTTTATTCTGATCTCGACCTTGAGATATACATAAGAGGATTGACCTTCTTGATCTGTAGCAACCTAAATTTATGTTTTCAGTTTTAGGACCATATGCCTCTGAATAAACGCACATGGCTTGGCCATCCTTGGTGTGTATTCTCTTTCGATCTGAGCCTCTTGTACCGGCAGTTCAATTTCGCGTTGGACGTATCACAGATCAGTGACCTTCCAGAGTTACTACGCAATGTTCTACAGCAGTCGGATGGAGAAAAAAATTCGAACTACGGCAGAAACTTCGATTCGTTTGGAGAATAGAAAGTGGCACCAAGATCAGTAATATACGATCCTTAAATGTCTATTTTGTTATCCGAGAGGTCCAGTATGTTCGATGGGACTCCGTGAATTGTTTGTACTTGGGTTTGTTTGTACCCCAGAGTCATCACTATAATCTCCATTTCTTCGTGGATACTAACAGTGCGCCGATTAGTTAATCAGTTCAAAAGTTACGGAAGCACTACTCTCAATCCTACGTTCAATTCTGGTACCTTTTCGACTGTTGAGAGAATATTGAGATCCATTTCGATATTGCATGTTGGCCTCCGTGGAACGACACGACAGTTTGTCGCCATTAAAAGCAGCTGGTTTTACAAGAATACAAACTCTCCGTTTGTTCCGAACGGATGTTGATCTGAACTCGGCCGGATTCATGGATGGATTTTGATCGCAGACAATATCACACTCATTCATGGATGTACCAGAGGGTACCATGTCAGAAGCGATTAAAAACACAATACAAAACGTCACACACACGTAAACCATCCTGTGTAAATGAGCACGCTTTCCAACAGCACGCGGGCAACAGAGCAGTTGAAGCTGTGAAATCCAGCAATGAAGACAAATTGGAAACACAGCTGTCGGAGGCACCGCAAACAGTGAACTGATAAACTTCGAAACGGACCGCTTATACGTAAATTAATTCAGTCGCATTCTGTTCGCATCCCTTTCGTCGATACCAGTAATCATCTTGTGCCAATAAATAACGTTTCAAAATTCTCGATCCGACTATTGTATGGTCATTGCATTTGAACAGAGTTTTGAAAATCAAGTTCCACAAAAGTACGAGGAACAGTGATCATACATTTTGATGCCAAAATAACGTTTAACGCCTACATACACGGTGGACGCTGAAAGGTAACTGAATTGAACCGCCGGGTTAGCGGTTGTGGATAGAACAGGAAGGGAAGGAGTGGGGGAGTGGTGAAAGTGACAAGAGAACAACTCCACCCCCCCCC
>UZAN01041623.1:29751-46359 GCA_900618425.1 Echinostoma caproni
CCCCCCCCCTGTACGCACAGGAACGTGCGTGCGGATGAAATAGAAACATTCCAGGACTTACAAATACAATCACGCGAACACGTCGAAATAATCGTCAAAATCAAGTTCTAAGCTGCTAAAATAAATTACCTCAGAGAGTTTGTTTTGTTTCTGTTGTCAGAAAGAAAGATAATCCTGACAATCAGATCTTATTTTACCCCCCCCCCAAGTAACGTTTTCCTCTTGTACTAAAATGTTTTAATCTATTCACATGTATGTTCCGAACTTAATTAAATTATCTATAAATATACTCACTGATAAACGAGGGATATATTTAGTTTCCTTTATTTTCGTCTTACCGAATATGTGAAGTAATACAACGATAAATTTAGCAGAAAATAAAAGGTAGTCTTTGCTTCAGGCTTCATGACTGAACCAAGGAGAATAAATAGCTGTATACTTTTCCCTTCACAAGTGTGCACTTTGCACCAGAAACAGGAACCTCCATTGGAGTCATCAAAATGAGTTAAAGAGAACACATGTATTACTCTTCTCGTTCATTTGGTATGCCAATCGCTTCGTTGAGCTCGGACACGTTTATAACCCATAAATATATTTTAGCTTTATTCACACAACTCTCGCAGCGACCACGTGAATTGCAACGGTCTTAATAGCTTGGAATATTCTGGTACTCCTGTAACAATTTTATAGTTTCCAAATCAGCGGAAAGCACGGTTGATTTGTTAATCAAAAGTGTCATTAATCACACAATGACCCACAACACTTGTGTGTGCTTGAATTTAATCCTGCCTAAATGGGATCTCGTACGTCACGGTCTGTCAGTTGGATCATCTGTTAGTATCTTCCTTCGGAGATTTACTTAACATCTGCTAACGCCACATCTGCGTTACGGCGATCCACTCTTTCCAGCACATACAGTGCACGCAATAGTAGAGAGTGAGAGAGTTACTTTTTGCATTTATTTTTTATAACAATTTTCACAATGTTCATTTTTTTACAGAAAATGAAGTTTTTCTGATTTATGAAGTGCTTAATTGTTCAGAGAAAATTTTGAACACAGAACGTGATTGCATAACGTGTCCAAATGAAGTGCGACAAAACGATCGTGTCATTACGGTTATGTGATTTCTTCGGTTCTCGTGTTAGATTTTTGCACCTTATGCTGAGTCACTTATTTTTGCAATGGGCTGTTTCTTCTCAGTCCGGAGAGCTAGTTCGCGCTTCTGCGTCTATTAACACTAAGCAATAACGGCCCACTTGTCGTGTTTGTTGTTTGCAGAATTGCAGGAAATAAAGAGTACAAAAGAACCTGCCGGAATTCGTATAATTTTGCATCACGAGAATCTGCAGAACAGGACTTATCGCGTTAATTATTCTCAGAAGTCTGTTGATAAACAGGTGATTCCACGAAATTTAACTTAAAGAATAAAGTATCAAAATATCCTATTCGCTACCAACAGGAGGATGGATATCTGAACAATTAAAATTTCGTTGTATCATCAAATTGAAGAACAACGTTGTAAAAAGAAACTTAAAAAATATCAGTGCTTAAGCATAATAAAATGAGGTAAGCCGTTTTATTTGAACTAATCTTAAATTCGGCATCGAATGCAATTAACAAATAATCATGCTTCTTGGACAAAACAATCAAGATGAGTAATATTCTGTGATAAATAGAAAAGTACTTCACACCGGTCACGTCGGTTAACTTGCATTTTTACTGGTAAGGTAATTGATATAAGGAAATTATGCTTTTGGATCACATAAAGATATGTGATCTTTACTGGCTAATGCTACGTTTTTGCACAGCAAGTTTTCGTCGCGTGGCAATCCAGGATGTGACCGAATTGCAAGAAATTATGCAAACAAAGTGGAGTGTTCAATTTTCACTCACCTCTAAGAAGATGAGTGAATTGGCCTCTTTTCATTACAAACTGTCAAACATCCGAAAGCTGTAGTTCGTTTTTAATGTAAATTTCATTTTTGACCGCGGATTGCTTACCTTCCTGATTTCAACTTGATTGGAAAACTTGGAGGATCGTTTGCCATGCGGGCAAGTCAAAATACCAAGATATATTGTTTCTTCTGCTAGAGTAACAGCCACCTCTAATGTACAGCAGAGAAGTGTCAAATAAATTTAAAAAAATAAATGTTATTTTTATTTTTTATTCATTACCTGTAGAACTGTGCAGTCAACCTTCTCGAAGGGGGATGAGGTCAAACAAAGTTTGTCTGCGGAAATACAGAAATGGGGATCCCCAAACAGCAACATACAGGAATGGTATTTGAAATTGGGGAGTACCACAGAAGAACTATATTGTACTGAAGTAAAAGCGGTAGTAGTTATAGTGTATTGTCCTATGTTCTTGTAGCACCTTTCTAGACATATAATGTTTCGTTCTAACTTGGCTGGCTCATATTTTAGTATTCTTCGATGAGCTTTGAATTCGATGTCCTGTATGAATATAGTGACCGTTTTGCTATTTAAACTAGATCAAAATAATTGAGTTTTCTTACAAATAAGGAACACATCGTATCTTCATTAGACAATGCTGATCATGAATAAAACTCTAGGTTGCCTTGAGTTGAATCCTGGTTAACGTGATTTTAAAAGTTTCCATTAGTCCTTTTGATAAAGATCTATCAGTAATTTAATTTATTGTCATTGCCTTTCTTGCTTGGCGTTAAAGAAATAACGATTTAACAATTCAGGATCTAACTGTTTTTTTCTTCCTAATGATTATCAACATAATGTGCTTTTGCTTGAAGAACAGTTAGCTGTTTCGTTCAATACACCAAATGAATCCCAGTTTACAAGCAAACAAATAATGTTGGTTATATGATAGGAATGGAAGATTTGGTTTGAATAGGTGATGAATTCGTCGTGTAAATGAGGCGTGGGCTGAAAAGTTGGTATATTAGAAATGAGGAGCGGTCTGATCAGCTGCCCGGTGGCCGAGTGGGTTGTATGCTTGCGTTCTACCTATGAGATCCCTGGTTCAATCCCCAGTTGGGTCAATCGATTTGCACTGCTGATGAGACACAACCAGATCAAAAAAGTTATCCAGTGCTTCCCAGATTTTAAGCTCGCTCCTCATCTACAAGACGAGTTCATCATCCAATATTGTTTGCCCGAATCACGTTGGATTACAATCAAGTGAGCGTAATCTTTGAACATCAATCGTACAATGATAAAATTTGTGGAGAGAAATCCTTCAAAGTGGTAATGACAGATTTTTCAGACCAGGTTCCCACTTCTTCGCAGTGGCGTTAGGTAAAGCTCAACTACGTTTGGCCAGTTGCAAATTACGATTTTGTAATCAACAGTTTCAAACAGTTTATCACTAAACTCGATATAAATAATTGTATATGAGTTTTAATTATTATGTCTCGCCATTTTGTGAATGGCATTGTTATTGCAGCCTATTTTGGGTATGTTTTCATGGAGTAATCCATGATACTGATAACCATAAAAGGTTCATTTTCACACGCACAATCTGCAGATCATCCAGTCAGTCGAAAATTAGGAAATCAGTAGACCCGAGTTTTTTTTACCAACAATCACTATTGGTGATTTACCAAATTGAAATTCTAGACTTCATTCATAGGGCCCAGTTTATTTGGTTCGACAGCGGCAAAGGGAGATTTAATGCACTCTCTCAATCACTTTCGATAGGCAATTTACTTGTGCATGATATATTGATGAACCTATATTCGTTCAGCTCCCACGACGAAATAGCATGATCAAAGGAAAAGCGCGGATCACAATACTGCATGATTTATGTTTAGGACTCAACATGGTGCATACCGCAGAAAATGCAATGTTGATATAGAGCTTAAGCATTCCCAGACGATAAAGTGGTGATATTCACTTTGATAGCACCAAGGCGGAAGATTATTATATACAGGCTAACTAATTCCCGCAAACCGGATACAAATTTGATTTTGTGACTTACTTGCCCAATTATTTCTTGCTTTTCTGAGTCACTGGGCTTCTTTGCTTGGACCACCACCGATATGATAAGCATGATATTATTTGTATATGATTTACATTCATGAGATGCAATTGCCTTGATCAAAACTTGATCATTCAAGTAGATTGTCACACATTGGGTTAAGGTATTTTTCCAGAGTGGATTGTCAAGGGTGGCAATACCTTTTCGATCATAGGTTTGACTCTTGTCACTTAATATTCTCTTCCCTCCACCATTAGCATCCTTGAATTGGTTAAGCTCATCACTTTATTGTTGAACAAACAATTTTCTGCACAACAAAACGGTACGAAGTATTCGGATTCAGTCATCCGACTCGTTATGTTACCTTGATCGAGTTATCTTATTGTGTATCTCATAACCGCATTTGTTCACGTGGCCAGACGAGCTTTTCGCCATGCAATCTACGTAGTTCAATTCAACAATGAACTTAAAATAAAGTAAGTCAATATTCATGACATCAGCGTTTTTAGGTATACCCCTTACCAGGACTTGACTCATTGGTGTAGCTGTGATCACATATCTTAGTAGAAAGTTGTTGGATCTGTCCTGTTTAAAACCGCTTCTCCAACAGAAGAGGGTACAGTTTTGCCAATTTTAAATCTTCTGTAAAACAAGGTTTCGAAGATAATACTTTCTTCTGGATACTGAAGAATCGCATATAAGCTTCGGTGGATATTTTCGACAATCAATTTATCAAGTTAGCTGCATTCTTGCAAAATCTGGTGGTAAATTCAGTTCAGCTCATCTTCCAAGGTTTGTACTTAGCATTTTCGAATTGAGCTTGATTGGGACTTGATAAAATTAAAATATCCAATCGGTGTAAACAACCTAGTGATCGCAGAGTATCTACGGGAAGTACCTACGGGAAGAACTACGACGAACGTATACTCGAACACCAAAAAATGAAAGTTCAATTATTGATCCAGTCTTGCGTTAATCAGCATTTTTATGTGAATATCCCCATTGCGACAAATTATTGACTGGTCAAATTTTTTTAACACAGTTTCTTTTCAGTTTATCGTAGCCCTTTTTCGTCAATTTGTGTATGATACATCTATTTTTATTTCGAAAAAGTGGTATGATTAAGAAACCATGAAAACAATGTTGAGTAATTATCGGTCACATACGGATCGATTAAATTACGGCCGCAAGCCATTCCGCCGATGCATACTGGTCTCAAGAGAAATAGAAAAAATTGTCCTGGCAGCACTCCACAAATGCGTTCAAGTTGCCTCCAGTTGATGCACTGCTTGAAACCAACGCCCAACTATCAAGTAATCTTCTCGTGATGATTCGATGGTGTTCGATAGTTTTAATACCAATCCGAACCAATCACATCAAGTGCACAAGGGCTTCATCCGATTCAGATCATACTCAGAAATGAAACACATTGCTGAACAGGGCGTCCAAGTGATTTGTGCATATACATGCCTATAGTTGAGTAAATGGTGATAGAATGTTTGGATGGTGTAAAAGCATCACTAGTTCCTTCATGGGGTTTACATGTGGACTGCGTGCAGGTCAAACCAGTAAATCCGTATTTCAGTTTAAAACATTTAATTTGTTCACAGAGGCTTTTACCTATTGAAAAACGCCGGATTCAGGAAAATAGTTTCAGACAAAAAGAAAACTAATACTTTTTGAAGAGTGCTTATTTAAGGAATGAAATTTCGAGCTCCATCCAAGTTAACGAACTCCGTTTTGCCCTGTCATAAAAATGTGGCGGACATCAGAAGCAAATCTACGCCAATCGCCCTGGAACCGAATCGTTTCCTGTTTATGCGCAACTCGTAACCGAGTAGATCAAATAAAGTTTCTCGCTTAACTGGATACAATCGTGGTCCCTTATTTGACTCATCTGACGTCCCGTTCTACCCACCCGAAGAGCTCATGCATGCCAGTTGTTGTCAGTCGTCTTTTGTTTTTACCAGCTTCCGGTACCAACTAACTTCGTGATACGTGCATCGTAGTATTAGTTCTGTCCACCTTAAAACACGTTTTAGGTTCCTCGATTTCGCTTAAATGACACTTACCGAAAGCTAATAAAAATCAAGTCAAAATTGTCCCAACCACCGGTGTGTACCTGTTCAATATCGCTGAACGTATTTCGTTTCGACCAAATTCTTCTTTCAATTCTTCATTGGTATTAGTTTGTACCATTGATTTGCAAATGACAAATTTTACCACTGTTTCTCTTCTGCCAACTTTCGTATTCCCGTAGGCAAGAAAATGAATAACCCGTGGTAGGTCGGATAACGGCTTGTCACATGTCGTGACCGGCTTTATGCCGGAGCCTATGACTGTGTGAGATCTTATCGCATTCTAATTTGGGTGACAGCTGCACGTGACTTTCCCAGTCAATTTGGCGCCTCATTTACTGACTATAGTAGCTAAGCCGGTCACAGTTGTATACGTTGTCATTGAGGCTATTTTAATTGTACTTGCTTCACAGTAGCGATTTGAATTTATTAGCTCCCGTTTTGTTCAATAGCAAAAACAACTCAAAAGTTTCGTAATGTTTGCAATGATATGCCTTTCTCGTTTTTGTTATTAACTTCTCCTGATGAAAAACCTGATTACACAAACAGTTATCAGGAAGGGGGAGACTATCAAGCAAAGGGCTACAAAGAGGCAGAAAGAATAAGAGAGCGGGAGTTCGAAAACAATTCAACAAAGGTGATAATATTTTGATAATTACCGCCCAAGCACCGCTGTCCTTCAACTGAAACAAGATGAGTTAGACAAGTGATAGTTTTCTGAATTTGAGAGTAAAACATTCAAATGGTCATTCTATCATCTCACTCACTGCATAAGCTTATGATTACCCGATTATGTGGTAACTCTTGGTTGATCGCTGTTGTATGTATGTTGTTGTCATCGGCTTTGACGAGACCTTCCGTAATAATTGGAGGATTTGTTCAATACAATTTCCGTTTACTGTACAGAATCAGCACGTCCATGAAAAGGGAAAAAGGAAAATTTCTACCCAGTGGGTAATAAAGTGCTCTGGCCAGGATAAATAACTTTTTTGGAATTAGATCAGTGCGTAGACCACTATCACCACAACTACCAACACTGAGTTTATCTGAGTGAAACAAGAGCAGTTCTAAACAAACACTGAAAGTCTTTAAAGATGTTTTACACTTCTAGTCTCCGTCGGAATTGTGAAATTGCATAAATGAGGTGGTGGTGCTGGTGCTGTTCGTGATGAGTCGAACATGCGAACCGCTGGCAGATATCATGATGAAAATGCTGTTCGACCACCTTCTCACGTAATAACGTTTCACTTTGCCCAAGAGGAATTTTTTCAACAAAAGCAACGCAACTAACAACCGGTAAAAGCGGAACTGTTGGTAAAATTTTCGAGACTTGGTACTTTGTTTGTAACGTTTCATTATCAGCTGAGTGGACACTTCCAGTGCTTGTGAAGTAATACGTGAACAAAAGCAGTCACCCTAATTGTGAAATCAACTCCGATTGGTTTATGTAACCGCTCCTGAGAATCCCGAATCCCTGAGTGGTGTACCACAAGTGAATAAACAAACCATTATCTATGCCTGATGGGTTCTACTAGCAGTCGTGGGCCGTAGACGGGTCTAATTGTTAGATTCAATCGTTGTAATGTGGCATCAGTTCCAAAGTTTAGGGGAAACATTTAATCTGCTTTGAGTAACTGTTATCTGAGTGTAACAAGTCTTTCGAATAAACGGCTATAAAACAGTCATTTATAACGTATATTTGAAATGCCCATTAGTTTTTCGTTTAAATTGGGGGCATTTTATGTAAATATGGATTGACAAATGATTACCGCAATTTCTTTCCATTGACTGCTCTATATTTCTTCCCTCTGGGAATGTTTTCCTTTATGGTGAGTATTGTCTAATGACCATGGTCACAGGTAAGCGGTCTAAAGCACGAAACGTTCCACAGTGGACCTTTAAGTCCTCTTTGGGTCAGTTACAGATTCTTAGTCGAATGGGAAAAAAGCAAGCGCGTTGGGTGGCAAGCAGTACTTATTTGAACCATTCCATCTAAAATGACTCTGCCCAAATTGATCTTCATGGACATCAGGTTGCGTTGCACAATCCCCGCAACACAGGTGTTGTTTCAATACAAGAATTCTGGCTTGAACAAAATTTTCAGGATTCATTAGTTGGGATCAATGGTTGTAAATGCTTCCGTAAGCAAAGAATGCACTTCAAGAAGAAAATGGGAGATGGAGTGACCACCTACATCAACACCTCTTGGAACAGCAAGTCTGAGTTACTTTTTGATTATCTGCCGATGGCATGGACTGTTTAACTATGCAATGTTTCCCCAGAGTTTTGCGATATACAGTCACCATCATTATACACCACCATTATACATAGCTCCCTCTTGTACCAGTCTCACATTCATCGTTGCTTGATGCATTTATACCGTCTTTTGTTCCCTTGCTGGATGACGGCCTCTACATTGTTGTTAGTGACTTTAATCACATATCCACTTATCTCATAACACCTTTTGGTCTAACTGATATTTGTGTATTACCCACAACAGGTGATTCATTTATCAATTACCCGGAGCATTTCTCCTTAAAATTCACAGCACCTGTTTCCACAAGTGCTCACAATTTGATTATCACGAGATACACAGTGTACTCCCGACCCGTTCGCAGTATGCTTACGCAATCCAGCAAACCGCAATTCGCCTCGTAATCTCTTCCCCCTAAGCATTTTGCTTCTTAAGTGTTCCATTATATTTATTTCTCCGTGTTTTCCTTCCTTCTTTACATAATGCAGTTAGCTCATTCACTAAATTCCTCAATGGTATGCTTAACCTATGCTACCCTAGTTCTCTGAGACGACAGAATAGAATCTCCACTGTGAAAATGATTCCGAAGGCAGAAAGAACGGTTGTACAATTTTTAAACCTCAGCGGTTGTCAAGCATCGTTCGAATCTGATCAAAGCTGAGGTTGATAACTCATTTGTGCCGTACGCTACTTATATTCTGCAATCTAAAATAAGTAAATGCATGTGGCAAGGTATCAAATTTTTTTGTGAAACCAATATCAAACATCTGAATTGTGTCAGTGTCAAGCCAGCACTTGACCGCCAAACTAACACGGTCCCCAACGTTTACTCTGAAGGATGACGTCCGAGTAGAGATGATTTCACAATAAGGAATTTTCAAGTCCTTGCCTACGATGAAAACCACGTATGGCGTTTGCCCCAAAGGATTCGCAGCTTTTCTTTTGGGATTTTCTGTATTAGCAATTTATCTTCTATTGCCCTAACTTCCCTCCTCAAATATGTTGACGATGTGATTTTTATCAGGGTGTTTCAGCTTCCTCTGGCCTTTCACAATTTTCTGACAACTTGAATAACGTCCAACTGTTATCCACTACAATTGGTCTTTCTCTGAATCGCTGCAAATGTCTTCAATGTCTCTTTACGTTATCACGTTCTTATTTCCCACCTGAAGGTATCCATTGGCTCTGAACCGGTATCCCGGGCTTGGTGTATCAAATACCGGGGGATTTTTATCGATGTTTATCTTTATTACACCTCTAAAATGCAGCATTTAATCAGAAAGCTTCGACAACTTTCCATGTCCGTAAACTTCATTTGAAAAAAGTGCAATTAAGGTTCTTACGGATCCTATTCACCAACTGCACACAGATTTAATTTCGTATCCTTCCAATCGGTTTGTTAGATCTCAAACATGTGTTCCCTCATGAATAGACATGCAGCGCAACTCCTATCGTACCCTATTTAGCACGTATTCTACTCAACAAATGACAACGTTTTGCAAACTTTCGTTTAAGTTCCGAGGGTTAAGTATTCGATCTGTCTCAAACCCCTTTTTGACTGAAATGTAGGAACTGCGCTTTCTGAGGTCACAATTGTAATACAACAATATACATATGTACCCCTTGGGATAAGGTAGAACTGTAGGTACTGTATTACCAGTGTAAAGAACTCACACTTTGATCGTAACACAGTAGACGCTACTTCTACCGTTTAATTGTTAAGAATGTTACCTATCACACCCTCATGCAACGCTTGGATTTGTGGCTTGCTCATCATTCTGAATCAGTGCACGCTATTGCGCAGAACTGTATTTACGGGCCGGAATATTGGTCAGTCAGAACCTTACACTTGCCTCAGTGAACCTTCCTTGTTCCAGTACGAACCCAGTAGGTTTATGACTGTCTTTTACTGATAATGAGTGGTGCACCTAGTTGGGCATTTGATCACCGGCCTTTCAGCATCAGTTTTTATTTGCCGAAAACACTAATGCACCCTATATTGTGTTAACCTTGGAGATTTGTACATGTAGATAGCAGTATTTTCCGTCCTCTGTCTAGCTGTCGTTTATTAGAATGTCTCCTAAAGAAAAATAGATATGGGGTTGGTTCATTGGCACACCTGTAAATCTGGACACATGTGGAGAGCCAGAGAAACAGAGGGAAACAAACGTGCTTGAAAGATTTAAGAAGACAGGTGACAGAATGCTGTGAAAGCCCGAGCTCACCGGGAAGATGAACTGCATTCCTGAGTTATCCTGCCAGCTGAAAGCCTGAAATCCCTATATTCAAACTCTCCAAATATCAGATTCGGAAGAATGAGTATAGAACAAAACAGTTCCGAGCAAAATGATTGGATATTGCAGGAGGGGTTACTACTTGACTTGGTAATGAGTATATATATTTGAGAATTAAAATGCTAATAACTCGCTGATGGTCTTTTTGGAATTCGAAAGCATATTGACGATTTTTGAGCTACTCTGTGACAGAAATCATTAATTTCATTATCTTTAAGAGGAAAACGTTAGCTTTTGGTCACTAATATCAGAGTGAATCTTTTGATTTTGAATGAGAAAGGCGTTAACGGTTTTCCAACAGCTGGAAAACACGAAACGTAAAAGGGATTGAGAGATAAGAAAACGGAGGAGAGGAGCGTGTTTTCGGCACGCATGATTCATGGGATACTAACCAAGGGAAAACCAAGGAAAAATGGGGCAGATGGAGACACGGTTAGATTGGAAGTAAATATACAGCGAAATACCTCCGCTTAATGGGAGGAATCGGGAGTCAGTTTACTTGAAGGTTTCATAACTGGTGAAAGGAGGTGGGCTGAAAATTAGAAGAGTCTTCTTTAGTAAGGAACCAAAAGGTTGTTTGCTGAACTTGTGGAACCCACGACCAACAAAGTCGTCTTTGGCTTTTGGATTGTTTTTGGGCAATTGATCTGGGCTTGCTTATACAAGCGGTGAGAAGAGGGCTTTAGGGATAAACGTCACCAACTACTCGGGAACAAGCATCTATCAATCATACAGAAGGCGGTGTTCCCTAGGCTTTGAAATAAAGGGACTAAATTTGAGCATGTCTTGACCAATATTTTCTGCGATATTCACCACTGAATGAGACTGATCTAGAGAGGAAGCACAATCACCTCAGGGATCATATGCAGAGAACTCATGAATACCATTCTACTTCATTTGGGGCAAAAAGTCGGTGTTGTGGACCATACCGCGAATGTTGGAGAAAGCATCTGAGCGCGAGCCCGAGAAACAGCACAATCTGCAGTGTGAAAATCTATGAATTTATTTTGAAAAAACCGCTTATTTTCTCCTTGAGACTATAAGCGGAGAAATACAAATGACCACAATTTATGTGTATACATGTGTGTTTGTCTGTATGCACGCCTGTCTGTGTGCGTATACACTTAGTAATTCATGCTTCTATTTCTCTTTAGGTTGCAACTTATGCATCCGCATGCGTGTGCGAACACTATGTATACAGGTTAGTTGTAAATTGCAAAAATCAAGCACTGCAAATAATGTTTGTTTTCAGTAAAAATCACTTCAGCATTGCGTGGTGTTATGTCCCATTCGTCGCACTGCATAATAGGAATTGATAGAACTACGATCATGATGGCCTCAGGTATTTCTGATACACAACAACCGGTATATTCATTTCAATATTGTTTGTCTACCTCAACAATTCGGTTTTTCAATGTAAGCTGAAATTTATCATGATATTTTCAATTCATCTTCGGCTTTCATTTTTTTAATGAAAGCAATTTGATTGGTTGCTTGGTGGAAGTCACCAGTATGCATGCTTACTACCTGAGAGGTCCCGGTTTCGAACCTTAGTGGGATTGATATATTATCAGGGCTGAAGTGACCCAAACAGGTAAGAACATCATTCTAGTACTTCTCAGCCTTTTATTTCATGTATTAAGCGCTCCGTTTGCTACTTATAGTATAATCCCTAATGCGTAATTTTTTTTATTCCATCACATCATATTTTTCCAGTACTCTGGGCCGGAATCATCAGTACCGCCAGCCTAGTCGCGAGTTCAGTTATTTTCAGGGGCTGTTGTAATTAAAATCGCAGAATTATATCACGTTTAACCTGATAGCTTACGTCGTGACAAGATCGCTCGGGGTAGCACGGAATAATTCATGCTGTTGAAGACTTTTTAAATAGGGTTGCTCGTGAAATCTGTTTTTCGTGATATGGGGCCAAATGCACTGCCTATCACTGAAGAACATATTGGACTAAACTTGAATGACAAATTCTAACCAGTTTGGTGTAGGATATTTGGTACAAGAGTAACACATGTTACTTCCGTGACTGGGATACGGAAATGCAGTTTCAGAACAGCTTGTTGGTTCCAGATTTCTGATAAGCTTTCACAAGAGCAAAATCCGAGACTATTGCTTCCTGAGAGTTAGTTTGACTGAATCAACTGCGCTTTGTGCGCACGGATGAAGTTAAAAGGATAATCAATGTAGACAAATAGCACCTATTGCACAGCAGTGCTCACAAGTAACCATGTCAAAAGTAAATTTAACGTATGAAGTACTCCTCAAAAGTCCCATCTATTCAGACTACGTTCCAAAGCAATTGCTTTGACTTCATCTTCCATTTCGGTTTTCCCTAACAACCATTTGAGCTGTAATTTTGCTACTCCGCAGTTATCGTAGTGTTATTGTTGGGGTTTACATGAGCCAAAACGGGCTAGTTGAATTACTATGGCTCGGTGCACTGTGGAACACATTGTCTTAGCTATTTTGAAGAAAGCTTATGTTGACGCGTGGAGACAATTCTGGTAAAGCCCTTGAGAGTAGAACTTATTAATATTACGACTATTAATGATAACAATAATTATTGTTATCCAAGAATGGATTAATTAGATAAAAGAATACAATAAATGACAAGAAGAGATAGGTATTTGACGAACTGTTGCCGTTCGGGAGTTTTCCACTGGAGGAATTCCCCAAGAATGCCGTGTTATTTCATTCCGGATTTCTCTCAACACCCCCCGTGCGGACAGCGACGGAAAGAGACCAAAAAACGATTATGACATGTGTGAGCGTACAATTAGAGAATGTCATTCACTGGGAGAAAAGAGGAACGAATGACAACTCATTCATAATTGACGTCCATTAGTGCACCTGGAAAGAAGCACGTTGGAAAAATCACGTATTTATTTGAGACATGGGATTCACATGAATGTGGGTATAATCGTTCCTTTTTCAGAATCGTTTTATCTCTTGAAACATTTATTATGGCAGACAGAATAACAATTAATGGACTGCTAAATAGCCAATGCATATGTATCCGAATAATGAATGTTCACATTGAATTTTCTCTATATAAGACGAGAAAAATCAACACTGATCCAGTGCTAAGCTGTAGCATTTTTCTGAATTGTAATTTCATCACCATAAACGAGATAACGGATACCATAGGACATCTGCCATCTGTTGAATTGCATTGTTTTTGTGCAAACGTTCTCTATTTGTCCTTGGAAACTCGCATCAAGTGCACACACACACAAATGCGAATGTACTTCACGGTTAAACTGGATTACGATAAAGTATCCTGGGGATTCGATTTGAACTCCCTCACTCATTCAGTTCGTTTTCAATAAAAGTTAACTGTAACCATTTACTTCCAATTATCTTTTCAATACACCATAACGAAGCCTTGTTTCCGAAAGCAGACCGTAATCAATCATAAACTTGCAAAGAAAAAAATATCTTGGAAGCCTGAGTAATGATAAGCAATTCGAACCCAGGACCGATTTTTAGTTACATGTTGACCTGAACCACATGACAACCAATGAGAGCATTTTATCTAATATTTCTATCTTTTTTTATCACCCGCACAAAACGTCGCTACAAAAATGCCTTTAATACTTCATCTTTGAAGCCCGGCAAACGGTTGAACTGATTGACCTAATTGTTGTGAAAACGTCAACTGAATACATACCACGTGCGACCCAGTTTGCCACTTGTATTGATTGAAAATTGTCTGCTTTAAAAATAATTCCATCTTTTAGGACATCAATAATTACAAAGTCATTTTAGTTTCATATTTAGAATCGTCTTTTCCCAGGTAACTTTGATGTTTGCGAGTATACTGGTGATGTGCTGATTGACTGTACAGCGCTTAAAGTTTTATTTTCCCTCGCCATTGACTAGTCATATTGTATTGTTGTTCATCCTCGTCTCACAGCTGTCTCTTCGTGATCAACCTTATCCAATACTCTCCGCTATCTAGTTGTCGATAATTAGAGAGAGAGCTTCCTCGAGTCCGACTCTCCTGTACATTCTATTCCATTCTTGTTTCGGTTTTGATGACAACATTCTATCAAAAGTTCACCTGTCTACGCTTGGACATAAACGTGCATTCTAAAGGAAGCAAGTTCGCCATGTGGTCTTTCGCTTCTATTCTTAGCGGTGAAATGGCTCGTGTAAATTTTGTTTTGATTTGAAATAAAAGATATTCACATGTTTTCGCATCTATAAAACCAATCTCTCGAAATGATTATATTGAAATAAATTTGTCCGTCATTTTTTCTTACTTGCCCATTATGAAAAGCACCAATTTCATTACAGAATTTTTGAACCTATGAGAAATCCTCGAGCGTGTTCGAACATTTCACTCCTCTCTATACATGAAGATCCAACTGCACTGACAGTTTAGTTCGCGTTATTGGTCCATGTTTGTTTGTTGTGCAACTCCTGTCACTTATCTTGAGAAATGACAGTTGTGTTGTGGTTTTCTCAAAATTTTCACGCTTCTGAGCAATTTCCAGTACTGGATCACATAACCATGGGACTTAAAATTCCCTGTGAACCATCCTTCATAAGTGACTTCGGGGAGAAGATAATAGGAGTATTTTTCTTGTAGAATTGGTTTGTATTTTTTATAGACCTTTGCCTGGACGGATTTCAGTAATTCAGTCAGAAATTACGCATCACCTCATCGAAAGGAAAGAATTAATACAAATACAACGTCTAACCCTTGGAGTTGCTGAGAAACTGAGAAAAGAATGCACTGTCTGTTTGTAAGGATTCTAGCGAGATAGGAAACTGTGGAGTGTTTATAGATGTTAATGCAAGAGAGCCATAAACGATGTGGGGACACGTTGAAGACTGATGGTGGCACTTGGATAGATCGCCACGTACAGGATGAGTTGAGTCAGAGAGGATTTTGTGTGCAAATGTTTCACAAACATACAAGTTGGGTTCGCACAGATTATAACGGGATATAAACTATGCATGGACGATAATCCACAAACCCAGACAAAAATGTTTGAAGCTATTCTTACGTAGACAAACAAAAAAGAAAAATGTTTTGAGATCAACCCGTTCGCGTGTTTTCGCGATTCAAGATTTATAGCAATTCGCGATTGACCACCAAAATCACTTTGGAATTAAATTAATTTCACTATCCAATGTCTGTTTTTTTATTTTGCAATCAGGCAAGAGAAGGGAATGATCTAACTTGCTCGTGATAAAATGAAACCGGTCAACCTAATCGCACCATGCCATCTGAATCTAAGTGGAATAAGTTCAATAGGAATTTAGTAAACTGTTGTACTATTTGATTCGTTCGATGTAGATGCGAATACGAAACGGAATCGCCAAATGAACTCGGAGTTGACTGTGATCTGATACCCATAAGAGGAATATTTCTTCAGGTTTTTTTTTTTCGGTACACTCGGTCCGAATCCCTTTCACATCCCAGACTGATGTTCGAATGAAGAGGGGTAGATTTAAACAATGTTTGATGACTTCTGGGAACTTCGAGCCCTTCTTTTGTTTTGAAATCTTAAATGGTTTTGAGATGACTTCATGTACAGTTTATATATAACAAACTAACTAATATAAAAACCAATTTGTTTCTTAATTTTAAATATAAGTACCTATGTGTATATAACTATCATCAACTTCGAAGAACTCATTCAAATGCTCGCAGTCATGTTGGGTGTAAGTTTCCCATTTGAATATGCCTAAAACAATATGTTTTCATACTTTTTCTACCACCTGAGCCACCAACGTGGGTGGTTATTATGCACTATCCGTATACTAATGGTTCCTGTCAGCGGTTAGTGTATACTTTTATCTTGACTATCCACCAGGCGCCATTATGTGAAACGTTGACTATGGTGTGCATGTATTCAGCTTCCAAAGCCCCGTTAGTAATACTGAAGCAACTGTCAATTCGGATGATATGAAGTGAAGTGTCCTAGAGTTCGCTCCAAATTGTATTGTGTCCACCTGGGCTAACGCTTTCCGATTAGCCAGTAGCTTTCGGTGTTTGTGAG
>UZAN01041624.1:0-27730 GCA_900618425.1 Echinostoma caproni
CCCACTTGAACGCCGCAAACCACTCCAGCACAGTGCTTGTTGAAAGCGCATCATCACTAAAGGCAGCTCGCATACGATAAAAACTTGGCTACTGCTGCTTTAAACCATGTTTGCCGGTGGTAAAATATCATCACCAACTAGTGGCATAGACTGAGTTCCATCCCTACGGTTCGATCATAGCGACCGTTACCACTTCTGAGCTGTGCTATGCCGTGTGAATATTTGGTTCCCTGAATTGCAATTCCTTAACAATCTTCACAGTCGATTGCAATTTACGTTTTCTTTACTCAATTATTTGCACCTCGTACGCGTACTGCGTATCCGGAAACGTTTTTCTTTGCCCCTGTATGTCAAAGAGGTCCGGATCCCCGATTTATATTACGAAACTTGGCAAGATCAAGTCAAGAGCTAAACGCTAGCTGGGTACAGCGGTTGAATATTCAAGAACATGGAATAAGAAATGAAACGAGGCCGGAAATGGGAATTATTTTGCACTGATCATGATGTGGTATTGCTTCCGGGGAGAAGGTCAAATCTTCATTCTCTGTATTTGACAAACTAATGAGATGATGCCCTCATTGTGCCGGTAAATTCCAATGAATCTCCGCTCGATGAGGACTGAACGTGCATTTCACATTGCTGCGTCAACTAGAAGGCTACTTTCACAAAAAGCTTGGGATCATGCGTCTTTTTTCCGATTGGTTGAACTGGTATGAAATGTTTGAACCCGTTCACCGAACTGGGCTGGATTTCACAGACAGGTTACTGATGTTTCTATTACCACGGTGTTCAACTTATCATCAATGCTTCCTCAGGCTGATAGAAATCGTTTCCGTTGACTTTCGTTTGAGGAAATTTTGATTTCGTGGTAATATATGAATTATTTACTCCTTTTCGCCGTGTGGACAGTTGCATCGCCGCAAATAAAGGAACAACTGACGTCCAATCTTGGCGGCCCACAAAAACCGGAAATACCGAGTTACGTTAATTCGGATAATGTGTGGCAATCTGCCACGACTTGAGGAGCTCTGAAACTATTCCTTAGCGCGATCAATACCGTAAATAGTAATGAATATTATGGTTTTCTACTCAAACCATTTACTGACGACATAAGAAATTGTCGCATACACACTGAGTGCTATTTGTGTACTATAAAGTCATAGGTAACATACATCTTATGTCAGCGCTATGACATTACACTCGAATTCCGTGTTATCAGATTTCTTTTGACGTTTGACGCACAAATGGTGTCGTCGAAGCGAACAACCGTTTGAGTGTTGAGGTAATCAAATGAAAATTCGTGCGAAATACGGATTACTTTTCTTATTATCTCGGGCTTTGTGGTTGAAAAACTGCATATGCCCTAAATTGTTTCAGATCAAATGTGTCCTACTGAATGACAACACCATCGGGGCTAATCACAGTCGATTTTGACAGAATACAGGTGAGAATGTTCAGGTAATAGAAATAAATTACTTTAGGAAAAAAGACTACCATAAATGAGTACCTAAATAGAATAGCACAGGTTTATTGCAAAACTGTATGATAGATTACGGCCAGTCAGACCGTGAACGTTATTTATTCTGATTTGGACTTAGTAAGACGCTATCTCAGTGATTCCTCTGTGATCAGTGTTATTTTCGACAACTCTGGCTGCCGCGCATGACCGCTGCCTGAATCACCAGAATCCAGTTACCCACCCGGCTTAGGTAATCTGGGTTTGATGATTCTGAAGTCATGGTTTGATTTGTCGGAGTTCGTAAGACACTTCTGAACTCAACTTTCCAATGAATTAATCGTATGCCCGTTTTCCACTAGATACCACTAAAATTATCTCACACGTTTCAGCTTTTTAAAAATAAAATTAACGGCTAAGTTTAAACGAGCAATGACAAATTACCTGGTAACCTCACCAGTGAAAATTTGTAAAATGTTTACCGATTGCTTTTCCGAATTATACTTTTGTGCTAGTCTGTTTGAAAAACTCAACAACAAGTAGGGTGACAGAAGGGCGCAGTGCTCTCCGCTTGAAGGACGATGCATCTTATATCCTCATCAATTCTTTGTGCTGTAGTCTCTACAAATGCTCGTCACGTACGAAATTCACGAGGAAATACCTATTTGTTTGTGCTTAGTACCCAAAGATTTAGAGTTCGTCACGTTCAGAGAAACAGGTACTCTTACAGATTTGATAAAGCGTTACACACACGAAACGCCACCTATCATAAAATGAAGGCACTTAAACATTAGTGAACAAGTCAAGTTGTACTTTTGACAATCCAGCTCGAAGAACTGTGATTGTTTTCAAGACAGTTTCCCCTTGTTCCAAACCTCGCGCTGAAGGCGTAGTTTTATTCATGAGTGATATTTTCTCAAACATCGGATGAATGGAGTTAAAAGTCCTGATGAAAGTTATTCCATCGGTACGAAGATCCTTACTTCGACAAATGCGGTATTCGTAATGAAGGGACCAAGCACAGTCTTGCACAGTTCAACTGTCACATTTAGATGCCACTTAAGTAAAAGCAAATAAGTAATGCCTCGATTTATTCACCTTATTGTTTTGTGAAAAGTCACAGTTTTGATTTAAATCAGATTACCAGACGTGGCATTGCACCGGCTTCCTTCACTAGGATATTTTTGTGCGCCAAAACCATACAATAATAATACAACAATACAACAAGTTCACGGAAGACTTCCATAAAAATATCAAAGCTGAACAATGTGGCGAACAAGCTGGTTTTCGGAACTTCGTCTTGAGGCATTTCCAGTTTTGTGTTTAAATATAGTGCAGAGCTAAACGTCATTGATTACTTGAGGTTAAATGGGTGGATAGAACAATATCTGTGAAGTTCAATCGGAGCAAATGGAGAAAAAAAGGGGATGGATCAAGGTCAATTCTGGAAATCTCTTTTACGCGTGATATGTGTCACGCCGTTTTGCGTCATCAAGCCACGATTGAGGTCATGGTTTAGTTCGTCACGTAGGTTGCGTCGGCGCCAAGGTAACTGGAGCGCATGAACCAGTCTCTTGTGTTTGTGCAGTGGTGGATTCCAGATTTTGATTGCTACCGCTTCTACCGTTGTCAAGTGACTTTGTCGACCGTACTTTGACTTATTTTGGAGGCCTTTGTAAATGACTTTAAATGCATCGTTATCGGCGAGATGAGTTATTGTTCTCTTGCAACCCGTGCTAAGACAAGCAGGTTTGTGTTCTCTGATCCTTTGCAAGAACTGTCTCATCTTCTGTCCCACATAAATTTCCGAATACGTGCAAGTAAAGGAATATGTAATCATGGATGGGGAGAGGATGGACAACCTATCCTAGAGGTTTGTAAAGAGCTGTGGCCGGCTTGCAAACGTCGCACGTAATAAATAACTGGTCGTATGGTCTTCGAACGGGAGTTGCAAGAATGGTTCTTTCTTTTCTGACTGTAAATTGTTTTTGATAGTGTGGACTTTTATATAAAGTTCTTCCCAATAAAACCATCCGGGTGGCTATTATGGAAGAGTGTAGATTTGATGACTCTTTCTTCTTCCTCCAATAGATTGTTGGATTCAATAATTCGAGTAAGCACTGAATAATAGAATTCTATCGTTCTGTTGATTTAAAAACAAATGGAAGGTTATCTCCATTATTTTCTCTGTTTAAAGACTGTATTGTTGTGTGAATTTATTTGATTTTGGTTGATAATTGAACAGAAATGAATTTGTGTGAAATCGACGAGTACCCAAGTTGTGAAATACGCCATTGCTACTTGTCTGGCGTTCTTATCATAAGCATGACTTCTCGGATAGTATAAGAAGTATGATAAAGAGTAAATCCACTGTACGGCGAACAGTGACAAAGTTTCACGCATTGGTTCGCCTCCGGAGACGAAATGAAATCCATCAGACATTACACGAAAAGAATCGTAAAACGATATGCTTACTTCCCTTTGAATATCAGAAACATTTCACATGTATACGGACACCAGCGTTCTTGCTCATCTGTAACAAGGGAAGACGCAGTCGGAAACTGAACAGTATTTCACGTTATTGATGCAAATTTACAAATGCAAGCCACTGTGTGTCGTGTTACTGTGTTCGTGACTTACTTACTTCTTGACATTTCATTCATTCATTTTCCTCACGGTGGTGAAATTTTAAAAGCAACAGAATTAGTGTGGGACAAAAAAAATACGAGCAGCATTGAACCGCATTCCGCGTGCTTGTCGAAACTTATCAACTGTCCTGGCTAGTGATTTTCAAACAGTATTGATTCGGTAAATGGAAGAGATCAATAAATTGTTTTGAATTTAAAAAATCAGTAACCCCGTAATGGAATTTTAAATTGCCTCAGCTTAGGCTGTATCAACCGAGTTTCCTCGGATAACAGAACTGTATCAATTCACCAAATACCCCGTGAGCTCTCTACCCTGATGTTTTGATTGTTGGATTTGATTGCCTTCTTGCAGGTGGATACATATTCAGAGCGTGCAAACATCTACACTCACTATTTGACATAGTATTTCAGGTTCTGATCGTGTATTGTATTGTTTTTGTCTCTGTTCCAGGTCATTTAAAAGAAAATTGCTCAATTCTTGCAGCCATGCATTCAAGCTATTTCCTCATGGCTAATTTGTACGAGTTTCCATTCACTGATCTAGTGACAATTTTTTATAAAGCTATTTTTTATCGAAATTGTTACAAATTTGATATAGCTGTTTTGTTTAATAACCTTGAAGATGCAACAACTTAATCATTTCAATATATAGTCCGGTTTTCATTGTATCAAAGTTAGTCATTGGTTCGTACTATTCAACAAGTGAAATGCTTATTCCCCAATCAAGTAGCTGTAGCTTTTTTCAAGCTTGTCCGTTTGAAAATTCTTACACTTGGTAATTGGATCAATACAATCGAGTATAAACCATTGATGAAAAAATGCGTCTTTGGTATAAAATGTATTTGTCTGAATACTTCTCGAAAGGAACCAGAGGTAGAATTTTCATTCTGATAAACTAATCGTGCTACATTATCAGTTTCTCAGCAGGGCACAAAACCTGGAATCAAGTCAGATCTTTGTCATGAGTGAAATAAATAACATTGCATTGAATAATTTAAAAAATATTCCGTCAAATGGATACTGAACCTTGTTCTTTCTTTATTGCAGTAGTAATGACTGGTCAGCGGAAAAATGTGTATTGATCAGTTTGATAAAAGTACAAGCCTCGTTGCAAGAACTTGGTTCGTCCTCCGGTTCCCCTGTACCCACCTACATCCGTCCCCGATGTTTCACCGCAATGTGTTTATCATGTGTTACCATATACTGCTCTGTGCACTTGTTGCAGATTTTACGAATCATCTTTTCACTCTTATATGTGTACGTAAATACAGACAATCAATCAAATTAAAAAAATGGATTAAATCGATACTGTGCAATATTCATCACAACGTGACACCATTCAGACATTCGAATTCTGCAACATTGCGATGTCTGTTATGAATGAACTAGAATGTGTATCAGAAGAAGTGGGCGTGGTTACAGGAAGAAAAAAGAAACGTCCTCGCTGAATGTTTCGCACGGTAGCCAGAATACCATGTTGGTTTTCGTAGTGATAAAAGTACGTTCGCCAATAGTCTATTGGCACACATTAGCATCAAAACATTTTCCAAGTTCAATTTCTGGACGTTAGTGGACAGAAATGTATTTCTATCGATTTATACGAATGTTAAAGCAGAAAAGTCTCAAAGTGTGATAGTTTCCAAGCGTAGTTCAAATAATTCAACTGGATGACGGCGTAACATCTACCGACTCTCTTGTTCAAAATGGAACTGGAACAAAACAAATCAGTCTTCGTTTTCAAAGTTGAATGTTAGATGAACGAGGAAAAATAAAAGATGCAGTAAAAGTTTGAAATACCTCTTCAGCAAAGCAAATATGAACTCTATCACTGCTAATTTTCCCACAAATGAAGTTAACAGTTTCTGGGACACAGTATCGACTGTGAAGACATGAATCAGTGTTTCATCGAGTTAGATCTTTCTACCAAAAGGACGTATAACCACAACACTTAAAAACAAACCTCTGTGCTTGATCAGTGTCCAGTGAGATAATCCGACGAGCACATTTAGTAGTCCACGATACTTGTTTCAGATTCAAATATATGCATTACTCATTTGTTTTTCCTGGTCAAACAGCTCTAAAATGTTATCATTCTTTATCTTCATGGCTTGCGAAATATATGTGCTTTGTAATTTTGAAAATGAAAGGCACATTCTAGCTTCGACCTCAGATGTCCTAGCTCATTAGGTGTGTAAGACTTAGAGGATTTGGGAGACATCATTGTTGGAGAATAATCCGTTTCCTAATAGACAGGATAATTTAGCACATAAACATGAAATTCTTATTTTACTTTACTGCTCCGCGGTCTATTGAAACAAGACTTAAAAAACCTGTCCGTCATGGATTAATGATAATAAGCCGTGGATCTTTAATTTCTGCCGATTCATTAATCACAGCACTTATTAATGGTCATATGAAGTCTTGCATGACCTTTGTCAATAAAGTTCTAAACGACCCCAACCATCCTTTGCATTTTGACTTATCTTCTTGTCGCTCCAACTCGATCACTCCTTCCTCTTATCGGTACCTACCCTCCCGAATAAACATTTTTGAAAACTCCACTGTACCGTATCTGGCTCGCATCTTGACCAACAAGGAACGAGTTATAAATGAATTACGTCAATCTTTAATTGGATGAATCAAACTTTAGAGACATTTATTTTTTTCACAGCACTCTACTGAATTTGTTTATACTTCTACATTTTCTCCAGTGTTACGACCAGTGTACAATGTTTAACTGAAATGTAAGCATATCTCAGATTGCAAACGTTATAAAAATACAAATACAAATTTGTTAATCTCGACAAGGCTATTCTCATATTGTGGGCTATTCAAAAACCTGGACTGCTTTCTTCAAATAAACCACATCAACATGGAGGTATGACTCAGTTATTTTTTCTTAAATAGAATAAACGATGCCCGTACTATTCGTGGTTGTATTCCTCAGTGAACATCTTGTTGTTATAAATCGTTACCCTCCGTTACTCTCCTACCCATTTTAGCCAAAGTCATCAAATCTAGCTGATCACGGTGATGCAGTGGAAGTCGTGTACCTCGACATCTGCAAAGCATTCGACCGAGTGAACATCAGAATACTACTGAGCAAACTACACAATTATGGAATTCGGGCATCTGTATTGGGTTGGATAGAAGAATTTCTTCGACAACGCATCATGGTAAATCGGGTTTCTGGGTCACTTTTCTGATCCTATCAGCGTAGCCCGAGGTGCTCCACAGGGTTCCGTACTTGGCACTCAACCCATCTTAGTTTTTATAAACGATCTGACGGACATTCTGCGACCACAAAATTTTTGGCTGTCAAAAAATATACAAAACGGTAACAAAATCCGAGGAATTGCTGGCACTTCAGAGAACATCTGAGACTGCTTATCCTTGGTTGATCGAAAACGATATCGAATTCAACGCATCAAAGTGTGCGGTGGTATCCCTTCGCCACAAAACTCCGTTTCCGTATTTACAGCGAAATCAACAAATTCCGTATTTCTCGAATGAGAAGGATCTCGGTGTTCTTGTCCAAGAGGACCTAAGATATACTTCAAACTGCTCCAGGATGTCGTCCACCGCTACCAGACATGTTGGTTTGCTAACGCGAGTAGTTGGTAAAATTGAACCAACGCCGTTCCCATGGTTGTTATCAGTATATATTCGATCTCACATACAATATTCAATTCAAGCGTGGAATCTATGGCTCCAACGCGATCGTAAAATTCTGAAACGTCCGTAAAGAATTACCGACAAAATGGTCAAGGGACTGCATTTCAAGACTTATTTGGAAAGACTGGAATCACTGAGGCTGTACTCCAAACAGTATCACTGAATTTGAGGGACTTGATTTCAGTGCATCAAATAATGCAAAACTCTAATCAGCCATGTCGTTCACTGCTGGCCTCGTCGCCCAGCACTCACCTAAGGGAGCGCTCATTCAAAAGAGTGCTTCAAAAATGTCGACTAGAATGCTGGCGTGATTCATTTGCCCTCAAGTGTGCAGTATTCGGAATTCTCTACCACCACACGTTGTTTCTGCACCCACAGTTAATTTTTTCAAGAGAAAAGTGAATGAAACCTTGACAACTCCTAAATTTCAACATCCGTAGCATTGAGCGATACAAAGGTAATTTGTGATATTCCTCATCTTTATAGGAACAGTAAATCAAACCATTTGTACTATACCCTGTGGGACAAGAAAGGCAATTGCTTGTAAATATTTACTACAATAAAACTTTGACTTTGTTTTATCGAACATATGCTAGGAGTAATGCCAGACTAATCTTTTGAGATCCAGGTCACAAAGCATGACCTTGGATTTCCGTCCAACGTACCATTTCGAATCGTTGTAGTCGATGAAACTGACAATCACGAAATTTCGTATAATTTGCAGGTATATTCGTTTGATCCGTTCAAAAGTTGAAAATAGCTACTTCGCTCACGTATATTAGGCAACCCTTTGGTTTATACTACAAAGGCGCTAGCTGCAGAGATTGTGCAATTATGAGCGAGTCATTCCGGATAGACTTCATGATAAACACCAAGAGGAAACAACGGATATACAGAAGTGAATACAGTAAGCAGTAAACCCTATGTACCTGCAATCACCGCACAAGGGTGACAATGCGAAAAAGACTGGGTGACACGAATAAAAAAACCAAACGCTAAGGAGAACTTTTACTACGGCAGCACTGAGCATCAGTTTCTCCATATCACCAGTAATTCGTTTCCGTTTCAAAATAGATGGTCCCCTCAGGCCATATCTATGTGCATCTACTTGTTTAGCGAGCTACATAGGCCGGACAACAAGTTGTCAAAGAGAATAAAGCAACACCACCCGGGATGGTTAGCACTCGGAGGGACGAGGGCAGCAAAAAGCGTGATATGCCAACATCTACTCGAATTAAATCACCCAGTGAGATGTAAACTGAGCGTTCAAAACTGCTTATCGCATTTCACCGTTTTCATCGTAATCTGTATGCTTTATGCTTCTGTATACGTCTAAAGTAATAGCTACCAAACTGCTTGACCCCGGCACTATGCAATCAGAAGCGTTTTGTTCAAACACTATCTCTACCACGGTGAATTTATCGAAAAACAGCTTGTTTCGCCTATCGGATTTTATTCTCAAAGTCGTCAAATCAGTGAATTCTTCACAATACAAAACTCACTCTATAATTATTTTGTCCATGTTTCAGGGAGATAATTTACTGACAAAGTCAATAAAAGAGTCACCGGCGGAAGTGCACCGTAAAACAGCCAGATTGAAGTATCTGAACTTATGGACCCGCATGTATTGGAGACATGGTCGAAACTCCTCTTCTGAACTATTCTCTTCGTGCTCTTTTTCCCTCTTCGTTCAATGGCTTTTCATTTTTGGATTGCGTCGTGTATAATACAAATGAAGTATGAATTGCAAAGCTTGGAAGCACTTGACAACTGTTTCAACCTGGTTTGATCTCATCAAGGTTATGAAATTTTCCAACTGAATCATATCCCTGGAAGCTAGGGATGAGATGAATGAGACACGCTACCCGCAACAAGTTCGCAAAGGCGGGTTGTGCTGTATGGTGTAAATGGAAAATGGAAAACGGCCCGATCAACTACCCGGCGTTCTGCTTATGAGATCCCGAGTTCTATCCCCAGTTAGGTCGATGGATTCGCACCGCTGATGAGATTCAACTAAGTCGAAACAACTGTACAGTACTTCCTAGTTTTTTAGTTCATGCCTAATTTGCTCTGTATAAATTGAATTCTGTCAGTGAAATTGAATCTAATCGTCCATTAATCCTATGCGTGAACATTCAGTGGAAGCCTTTTTAGTGTCTAACTCTGTGCGCTTTGCAGTCCTGCTTCATTCCTAATTTTGTTCTTTTTCCCATTGGTTGCTGTAATTAAACAGGGGTCAAACTGATCCGCATCTCCATTCGAATGATGTTTCTGAATAAAGCAGTGCACAACGCTCACCGGCAACGTGGGAAATACGCAGTCATCACCTGGGCTGTCCGTACTCTTGTGGATGCAGAATTCCCCAGGGAATCCATGTTTGAACGCCAAAGGTGTGGCCAAATTCATAAAAACTAACATAAGAATGAACAAAACTTCTACCAGTTAAGAAAATCGCTTTTAAACCCATAACCCTTCTTCAACGATCTCAGTTCAATGAAAATGAGAGCCTTGTCTTATTTGAAATGTCGTTAGCCATTTTAACTTTGTTCGGGTATTTGCCACTCGTTTTAGGATCAATCAATCATCATGAACTTTTCATTTTTTGCGGTACGGGATAAACAAAATGCAAACCGGGTAGTTCTAGGAAGGAATTGATTAGGTTTTCTGATAGATTCCTCGTCACGTATGATTCTGGGTGAAATGAAACTGTTTTTTTTTAAACGGCCCCAACGTTCGTCAATTCGTCCAATGCATATTCTAGCGATGTATGGCTTACTCTTTTTAATTCTTTTACGAAATGACCTGGTGGTTTCAGTGCAGGTTCTTCTTACAGGGCATTGATCGAGTGAAAACATAATGACTAAACGTTTCAGACCAAGGTTTTACACCTGGCGGACCAATTAAAAGAGCATTGGACCGGTAGTTCGCTCGTCCAAAGTCATTGTTATTTCGCTGTTGTGTGAACCAGATTGCCTTTCTCAATGTTATCGATTGGTTTGTCACAACCACAATGAACGCAATGGCGGCCAACTGGACGCGTGGGCGTTGACTGCTCCCATGTGAACGTCTGTCTTATAAAGTCAGGTTGGAGAAGAAGAAGAGTTGACAACCGGTGGATGGAAAATAGCTAGAAAAGGAAGAGTCAAAAAATTGTACCGATTGAAAGAGGTGCCCAGTATAAGCAGAGTAGATCGTTATTCAGTGGAAAAATTTGCGCACAATAATTATCATATTGTGTTTCACCTGGAAAACGAACATCATAAAGCTGAATGAATAGAAGGAAATAATAATTCTGAATGGAGTCTGTTTTGATCTAACAGCTGTCTAAATCTGAATCAGGATTTACCATTATTTGCGTTTGAATGGATTACCGGAATTGGTGGTAAAAGATTCAATAAGCATTTTCCACAAAGGAAAAAACCGATTTTGAGTGATCAGATGTATCTGGCACAACGACTGATGAAATAAAATGAATGCTGAATTTTTCTGCCAAGGCCCAATTTGTCCTTACATTTCATTCACCACCGGAATCGGTTAGTTTTGGTTGTTTGTGGGCCCCGCTGACGGACAGGCGGATCAGCAACATGAATCACACCATGGTAAAGTGCAAACCGGACGTTTGTGTTGGTATCGAGACAATACAAAATCTGTGCGATGCGACTGGTTGATAGGGTGTTCAAAGACAGTTTGAGCACTTCACTAGATTCTGAAAACAAAATAGACACGCAGAGAAAATCAAGCACACATTAAAAAGTGACATCTGATCCTCGCTACTCGCGACCACTTTTAAAAGCCACGTGATTCAGTCTTTCATGTGATCACATGTTTTCACAAGTGAACAGACCTAATTCAGATAGCAGGATGCATTCATTATTAATATATTATTCCTGTTTGCATGAGCACTTTACGTTCTCTGTCTGGATCCAGTTAGTCATTGTGATGTAAGAAACAGGTGCATATTTACAACAATGGACATTCTCTTGGCATTTTGCGTGTCAGGCGTTCTAGATATATGTGCTGAAAGCACATCAACGATAATACAGGATCTTCCCGGTCAGTTTTACTCGTATTTAACGTGAAGTGCAATGAAAACCAAAACCATTTTAATTAAACCAACCATTTTTGCAAATTGTTCTGCATTGGGTGACGAGACAGAAGTCAGTGGAAAATTAAATAGCGTGGTCTGGAAGCGGTTAGAATTTCCTCCTTTAATCAGTGTACACACACACTAACCTCCTCACTTAACTGTGAGAAATGAAGGTACGTTCTCGATCCGCATGGTTTTGTGTAATTGAAGCAAGATCATATAACCCAGTTCCGGTGCATTGTACTCAGTGTCTGGTGGTTGCTTCAGTCCACTCTTGTTGGCTCATTTTGAGGTCCAGTGGGATTAGTGAGTGTTTTGAAAGCAATGAGTATTACGTATCTGTTTAGTTCTTTTGGAGACTCATCAGTAGTGTTGTGATCTGTTGTTGGTTTTCAAGTGTTGTTTGAATAAACAACAGTTCCTCATTCAGGAGATCTTCCTATCGCTTTCGCCGGATTACTCAACGAGGACATTTGAGTTTAGAAGCCACACACAGTCCCAATGATATTTTACCGGAATAATTGCATCAGCTTCACACAAATACACACGCACGCACGTTTGGAGCCAGATCTCAACCATTGGGGCTTGAATTTATCATCCCCTTTTGGTCTTTCCGTTAGTCATGTTTAATGTTATGTAACGGCACGATTACAAATAACTGACAACAAGGATGCTCACTACAATTTCGTTGTTTTCAATTTCATCTTCAGTTCGTTGGATCATCTAAGGCTCGTTTAATTGAGACAAAACAAAACCTGAATGTGTTGCACAATAAGATCATAAAACTCTTCAAATGTAAGCTGGCTTTCAGATAGCTAACTGATGTGGGTCATCAATCAGATCATTGATTTCTTTTTCTTTCGAATTCGTTACATCTGTTCTGTAGTTTGATTAACAGTTTCTGATTGGCAACTAGATGTCTAATTATCTATTACAAATGTATTCTCAATGTTTAAAACACTTCTTTTGAATTCTCAAGACTGCTTCAAACTGAAAAAAATCATTTCCCGGAATGATCCCATCAGCTATTTTCAAACTGTGTACTATCAGACGTCCCGACCGAAACCGGAAATGAACAGTCAACTGTCAGCGTGATTGAACTATCAACTGGGGCCCTTCACTGTTATTCAGAGTTAAGATTACACAACCAATTTCTAATCAGTGCTCCCCGGTTTATTGGTAGGGGAAAGCAGGCAACGATCAATCTATGCAAGCACCTTCAATATGATGCATTTGTATTAGCAGTTTGAGCAGATCCTGTTTTGCAAAATTAGCGGCGGTCGAAAGCTACTTTCATTTTGGTCAATCTCTCAGGACAACAATCACCATGGCTGCTGCAACGTCATGTGTGGTTCTCCCCTTTCAGTACTCAGTCTCAATGCATGTCTCATTGGTCGATTGAACGCAGAGATATTCACAGCCTGTTCATGATATGCTTTTACGTGTTACGGATTCGTTTCAGAGCAAATCATTCACGTCAATCACATCTTTCCACGTTTCTCTTTTTGTCCTCAATTTGACCTGCTAATCAACTATGTTTACAAATACCATGTGCTTGTCGCTTGAGGTTCTAACCCCAAAAACACATTACTTGGATCTCACGGGAAGTATATAATAGATAGTTGGATTAAAACTAACGTCGAGCACCTGTTACAAATTATGATCGACAGTTGATGATTAGTAGTGCTAATTGAAAAAGATTTACTTCCATATTGGTTCTTGGTCTAATTGAGGTGAACATCTTATCCATTAAAACCGTTTCATCTACTGTGAACTGAACAAAATTCATTCACCTGTCAGAATTGTTGCCCCGGAATACTGTTGCCATTTCGCATGTTGCTGAAAAGAGAATCGATAACACTTCTGATTTGAACCTCAACTAGAATCAGAACAATTCATTTACGTATTATAGGTGTGTAATCCTGTCCTCTCCAACAGGGTTTGGGTTCGCTCGAAATCATCACGCGTTTGTGTACTTTAGATGCTGAACAGAATATGTGCACTGAATATGACGTATCTGTCAAAAGTTTGATATGTCTATGCTACTCGTGAGTCTATTTTCATACGTAAGCAACGCGAATGTCAGTGTTCGTTCGGGGTTTTTAACCTTGAACAAAGTGTGATCTAAATTTATTTGAATTAGGGCTAAACTTGAATTCTTCGGTAAAAGAGGGTTTTACCAAACTGGAAATTAACCTATGAATAAACCGTTGTTTGCGCAATTAAGTAAATCAATCAACAGTTACTCAAATTCTTGGTCAAAATGCAACTCTGGATCAGATATTTACCCAACAAGAAAGGACGACAAATACTTTTGAACAACTCTTTGTTGTTTATTCGAATTCGATTTGAGTACAATTTTCTTATTTTACAGATTGCTTTCCATGATGTGCAATAACTTATGCCTCATTGATTTGTACCGTCCGTCGGAAGCATCTACTAGATACTGGTTTGTCTTCAGCAAAGTGAAGTAAACTGTTTTTCTTTATTTTTTGTTTATTGAGTAAGTAAATGTCCAATAATCTTTCAACAATGGGCAACAGCCAAACAAAGATTGCTTTGGCAAAAATGGCAAAAAACGGGAAGAAAATTACAAAACAACGCAATAAAGATATCCAGTAAGAGGAAGCACTGTGACGAACCATTTCCCGGGTAGTATTTATTCGAAGCCGCACTGCATCATGTACGCAGATCTGCAGTGGTTGAAAGCTGACTGTGACACTAAAGAATAGGTTTAAAGGACGAGAAAGTTATTCCATTCGTAGATTCAAAAATATCAATAATTGCACGCATCCTACTCTTTATCTTCTTTTCAGATCATTATTATTTTTGGGCATAATAGGTAATACTAATATCACAGAAAGCTCATAATAGATAGATGGGTGTTTCTGGTGTTTCTGAGTCATTTTATGGACGCCTGTTTACAGAACGAATACCTTTCCAAATTCACTCGACGCCAGGTTTGATCGAGGGAGGAATCGCCTTGTCGTCATGCTTGTCTGGGTGGAATGAGTACAGAGATCAAACTACTGACTTGGACATTCTCCAGGTGTTAGATATTACACGAATACGAACACGCTTCACTTTCTCTCCTGCGGTGTGAAGCGCTCTATTGGGATTCTTGAAAGCAGCCATGGGATAGTAAAATCACGGCACCATTTGTTGTTTGATTTTTTCTGTAAATAGTGTATTGTCCTGTAGATTTTTGTACCCCAGGGTCCTCATTAGCACCTTTAGCGTATCCACTTAACGTTCACAGTGAATTCATACATCAATTAACACGCATATATTATGAACGGTATACATGTTCTCCGTTAATGCAATCGCAGTTCGCCCAACCGGGAGTGCTGTGGTATGCATAAGCTCCGGGGTTATGACTAGCTTGGAAACTTTCA
This sequence comes from Echinostoma caproni, assembly GCA_900618425.1. Taxonomy (NCBI): domain Eukaryota; kingdom Metazoa; phylum Platyhelminthes; class Trematoda; order Plagiorchiida; family Echinostomatidae; genus Echinostoma; species Echinostoma caproni. Next base: position 15,262 of record UZAN01041624.1, read on the forward strand.
CAACCTGATGAAACATCTGTTCAGTTCTTCCTTGCTTTCAGTTCACGCTTCATTTGCTCTATACACGACGAATTCTTTGATTAAAACTTGTTAATTCGTCTGAATGTGCATCAAAATCTATCTTTCGGTTGCATTTCGTGTGTTGTTTCATTTTTCTTCCACTGAAAAGCGCACAACGGTTTTCGTCTCAAATAGTCAGCTCAGAATTAGCTTCATGCCACAGTAAGATTGAATGATACCATTTTGTGGTTGATATGGATGCATTCTGGATAAATCTAATGGCATTTCAGGTTTCCAATGCAATATACAAGTATTTGGAACCCTCCGCTTGAATTTTACGGTTCGGTTTGTACCTTTTTTCATTCATGAGGTTGCGCATTGTGTAATTATAGTTTTAGGTTTCTTGTGAATTGATGTATTTCCTGATTGATCTGTACTGCTTATCTTGCATAATATTAAGTACTGGCACTGGAACGGTATGAATCACCAACGCATAATCTTGTTAGTTTAGGTTTTCAATATCTTTCATGCAGTGTATTCATTCCACTTTCCGAGGAGAAAATCGTCTACCTGATTTTGATTCTGTTTTGAATTAAGGGTCGATAATTGGTGCATACCTGTAGAAAACAGGCGAAGAAAGTTTCTAATTCTTGATGCTAATAAAATATACAAGATCAAGCAGTGAAAACAGAGACTCAGGTTGATTGTGTTCAACAATCTTCCGTGTCAAAAGTAGCTTGTATTGCTATTTTATCCACCCCCTCTAAAGTGTATCAGAATCGATGCGTGATAATGTGTGAATGCGTCTGTGTGTGTATGTGTGCACGGGCAGAATGCACGACTCGTGCCTGTTTTTAGCATCATTGTTCTCCGAAGTTACGATTTCTGGGCCAGAAAAGTGGCACTGAGTGACATGAAATGAAAAGAGACAATGGTTTAGAAAAACAACATGGTTGAACTAGTTTGCTTGTCCATTATCGATCGTATAAATTCCCAAACAGAGAGGAATGATCGAGTGATGGATCATCTTGAATCTATTGTGAATATTATCCTTCGAATTATTAATATCTTACGGTCAATGAACCATATGTAAAGGGTCATTTGGGGTCAAGAAAACGACAAATAATCTAATTTTGAGAAGAATTCATATGACCACAGCGATGTATAAATGAAATTGAATTTCTCCAACTGCACGCCCTAAAAAATCTGGAGTGTACTGCGAATGAAAGATAGATAGTAAACTCCGTAAAACAGTTAAACGTTACTTTGTCATAAAATGTGTTATTTAACACAGAAAAATTATGGCGTCCGCTTGTTTGAACCTTTAAAAATCCTGCACGAAGTCATTTTCAGTAGTTCGGTAAAATATCAAGAAAGAATCTGAATTTGTTTTTGGAGTTTGATGCGTAAAGAAAATTTTTCCCAAAGGACCCAAAATGACCACTTTTTACGAGTTTCTAATCTTAAGATACTTTACACGAAAAGACTGTTCAAACTCAATTCTGGCGGAATTTATTCCGTTAACATCAAATAATGAGGATCATTTTTTGTAAAGCGTTAATTGTACAACGCGACACGTTGTGCATTCTGAACTCTTTCAATCGATAGAATAGTTTTACTGCTGAATGGTCTGAAAACGGTAATTTAATCGTTTGAATTTTTTTCGATGTAGAGCACTGTTTCTCCATTGAATCAGACCGGTTTCTTTTCTCCAAATCAAATAATTAATTAATTAATTCATCCATTTTAAGGATGACCCCAGTTGTGGCTTTTTTGTGATATTCACAGCGTATGATACAAAGATCGAACACATTTCACGCGAACTTTCCTTGCAAAAGCATTATCTGATAACGATGAATGATTTTGTTGTCCAAAACAAACCTCATACCAATCTCACGCACACGGATATAAATGGAATAAGATACTGCGCTACAATTCGAACAGACAACAAATGTCAGGATCGATACGTGGTTGATTTGAAGTGGTTGTTTGCATCATGGACGCATCACATAGATATCCAGCCACATGGGATCTTTTCTGTGGTCAAAACACTACTTCTGCGTTTTTGTGTCAAGTGGGGCTAAGAAAATCAGTGAGAACGAACGAAACAACCACCTCACTCAAATTCTGAATCGAGTTCTTTTTTCTTGACATTTTGCATTGTCAGTTTTAAGCATAATGAGTGAATTTTATAATGAGTAGTATATAAGTGACTGGTCGGAATTTCCCAGGAGCACATGATCGGTTTTGCAGTACTTGGCTTTAGAAGCATTTGACACGGAATCATGGCAATAATTCTGCAAGGTTTCTTTGTCTCAAATCTACTCACTGAGATGCAAATGAAATTTGCCTTGCATCATTGGTGGATGTCAAGCGGTGGACTCACGTAAATCTATACATACCTTTTATTGCACTTGCGCGGTTCAAACGACAAAAATCACTGTTTTCTTCCTTCATAGTTTTGTTGTTGGTGAAAGTGAGCATGTCTACCTGGAAATTCCACTCAATGGTCGGAAAGCACTGTGACCAGGCTGATTGGCTTTATGCTCTGCTGTATATCCCTATTGGTTTCCATTTGCAAAACTACAAGAGTCCCGAAATACGAAATTTCACCTCTTTGTTACACAATGGGCTGTCAATGTTTGAGTTCATGGTTCGATCGATTGTGCGGTGTTTTGTGTTGTGAGTTTGACGAATCGATTGGGAGCCAAAGAGTTGGTGAAGTAAAATACAACTGGAAGCGCTTTGCTATTCATTTATCGTATCACAAAAGATAATTATTTATAGAGGGGGGGTGGAATTCGTGGGAATGTGTGCACATAAAACGGTTAGTCAACTTGTTTGTTGTTGACTTTCTTTCTTGATTGTCTGTTCTGATCAATCCACGGAGTTTGCTGATCTTTGTTCTCCTTAGTTGATTCATAACAAATTGTATTTTTTCGGGGATTGTGCCAACTCCCTGACAGTTTCTGCGTGAGTCCCACTGTGCTGGAATCCAAACACAGAAAAAACAGCTGTCTATATAGTGCTCTTTCTCAATGTTTTGATAAGCAAACCAAATAGCAATTTACACGGAAACTGGAGCGTTTTTGAATGCCTGTGGAAGTGGGGTAAAACATGGAAATAGGACATCATTTATGGTGGATTATTTTACGTCTCGGTCCGATGAACGCTCTTTTAATAGCTCGAGACTGTGCTGTCATAAAAAGTTACACGAACCCTTTCGAAAAGATGATTTCCTCAATATAGAAAATAGGTTTTGTTCACTTAATGATAACTGGACTTTTGCAAAGCCTGGGCTCGGTAAACCAACATTTGGAGTAGCGTAAATTGATGCGTTTTGTATAGAGATGCGAAAATCGATTTGATCATTTTTCACACTTCGACGACTTCTTATGTTTAACGGCTACCAGTATGAGCAAACCCAATCCGCTTGTAAAATTACTTTTAAACGCCTGATGACCACTTTCGTACACACGTGATTTGGGGAGTAAACCTGCGTTTTTTCCTTTTCTACACTCCCACGAATCCAATGAGATCAGTTATCACATTTGCGGCATTTCGAACTGATTCGGTGACTGTTTTTGTACTGATATCTCTAGGACATCCCCCCAACCGCTCCGGCGCAGGCACTCTTCCATTCACCAATTGGCTAAACTCGATACCTTATGGAGAGTACACAAAGTGAAGCAATGCAGAATTGCATTGTTTGTCTGCACACGGTACTTCCTATCTCCGCCTCCCGGTTCGCCACTGTCCGACTGTGGTCCAAGGTCCCACACCTAGATATTCGCGCCCAAGACAAACAAGGTTTATTTTTACGGTAGCAAGCTTGGATTAGTCCATTCGATTTTTAAGAGGCACCAAGGTTGGCTATGAAAAAGGTAGCTTTATTTTTCACAGGAAAACTGGAGACAAGAAACGTAACAGATGTACTTCGTGGGTGTAAAACATTTTTGACGATAAGACGTCAACAACCAATGAGTGGTTTGGACGATTCGGGATTGATCCGGCTTCCGGTTTTCCAAATCACAATTGATTAATCCGACTGTTCGTTTCAAAAACCAAACCTTCGTACACCGCGCAGTTGTAATGGAATAAGAGTACTCTGCACAGTTGATGAGGAAGGAAACCAAGAATCAGAAATAAAGAACTTACTGTTAAAACCCCGTGTAAGAAGGTATTAAACGTCAGATCATTTTAGTACAATAATGTTGGCATTTGATCCATGTCTGACGATAAACTCTCCGTCCAATTATTACGGATTGATTAATTTCTGATCTTTCGGGTTTTTCGCCGAAGAAGAACAGTGATGAATCCGTTTTGGGAATCTTAGACTGACTTCAAGAACCGGCTTACTGACATAACATCTACAGTCAAAATGACTCGAAAATAACGATATTGATTTATCGCTTCATATTTGAAGAGAAATGTTTTCCTTTGACGGGGTGTGGGGTTGGTGTAGATCCAGATTTAGAAGTTTAAATGACAACAAGACACACAGTTGACCCCAATAAGTCTTTCAAACCACTATCACGTAATCACAGAGCTCTACGTTTAGCAGGTAGTGAAGCACTGCTTATTTGGTTGCAGCACCCGACCCTAAATACCGGATGCCGCATGGTTTTATTCTCCCTAGTGCATCGACCCAGTAATGAAATGGACTGACTGCATTTGATCAGAGAAGGTTCTGTTTAGACTGATCAAGGAAACAATTACACTGGGCCACTGTAGAAGAGCGCTCCACAGATGAATAAGGAAACATCAGACCTTGATCACCCCTCCCCAGGTTCGTAGATATGCTTTTTCTTCCGAAATCACGCGGCTTGTCGTCCTTCATTCACAAAGTATCAAACGCATCGCAACTTATAAGGCGCTTAGCAATCGTCAAATAATTGATTGCAAATCATACTTGGTCGCTTTCGGGCAGCATCTCATTACCCAACGATGTCTGTTTATGACGTTGGTTCTGGAAAGTGCCAAACAGTAATATGGGCGAACTTTATGTCGAAGGCTTTTCTACTTCCAGTACTGAGACATTAGAATACAGTGTTAAAAATCTCTCAGTGATGATTACTGGAATTTCAGCCCCGCAAGTTCCCTTCTCAGTGTTCAACTTGATCACACTTTGCCTCGTAAATCCTGATTCCCTAAAGAACCGTAATATATTGTCAATAAATCTGTTTCGTGCAACCTCACCAGTGATCTTGAGCTTGCTTTCAACAGAATCTTGTTAAGGTTTTCCATCATTCTGTCATCTGCAACCTTTTCTAAGCAATCAAGTTAACTTATTTGTTGTATGGACAGCTTCATACTAACGTGAGCAGACGACCAATTTATCATCTAATCAAATCAAATCCTCTAATACTCACAGGAAACAGATAGTCAGGTTGCGAATGCTTCCAACCGGATCATAATCCTCAGAGGTTAGTGCTGAGATGAGCGAGGACCGAGACTCGCAACAAGCAACAATAGCCGTGTTGTGCTATATCGCGTAAATCTAAAATAAGAAACGATCTAAGCAACTGCCCCGTAACCGAGTGGGTAGTAGGCTTGCATTCTACCTATGAGATTCCGGGTTTGGTCCCCAGTTGGGTCAATGTATTCGCACTGCTGATGAGACCCACCAGGTTGAAACAGCCGCACAGTGCGTCCCAGCTATTCAGTTCACGTTTCATTTACTCGACGAATTCATTTTCAACACAGGTTTTTACTGGACACATGCAAACCTGCGGGCCACCCGAAGTGCAGTTTTCAAAATAAATTCTGTCGGATTTTTGCGAACGAAAAAGGAGCTTGAAATTCAGCTTGTGATAGTGAAAACCAATCAATGATCTGAACTTAAAAAAAGTTTGTTTTTTAGATGAGAGACTTCAACTGTTTGAATTGCCGGTACAATTTTAGTACGTAATTGTACAAAATTAGCTTAGCTTCACAACATTTTCGTAACCTTTTCATTCTGTAAATATTTATCAATGAACTTCTTTTAGTCGTCTTGTTCATTCATGCCCAACGGAGTGAATTGAGTGGAGAGGGATAGAAAAATCACCTAAGTGGTTACGTGTATCGCTAAAAAATGTTTTCATACTCATTTCTTTCACATGAAAACATCTGATTCCCGTAGTTAGGTTTTCTTTTCAAATTTTACGTCAGTAACATCGGAATGAATTACACCGGACATCAAAATTTAAGCAAATTATGACTATTCTCAGCAACAAACAGATTGTTTGTCGAATGCAAATCCTTTGGTGTGTATGGTCTTTTAAGTTGAAAGCAAATTCTTACTTTCTGAGTTCTACAACACACAGCAATCACTGCTTTTCCGGTGTGGAATAACACATCGGATCTCAGAAGCATCTCTCTAATTGTGATGAATAAACAAACAGAAATTTCCGCTAAGGTCATACTTATCTCGGACGTGTATTAGGCATTCGAAAAATTGAAAAGGATCGTTTTTGGTGTTCTGAAATCGCATCGGTGCGATGCAATACAGTTTACCAATTGCCACGGATTGGATATTGGGAAGGAAAGCGGGACAGAACGATTTGATTTTTCGTGCAATTAGGTTTTCATTATTCCCTCCTTCGTATACGGTTTGTTCAAGAGACGACTATCCATTTTCCGCATACCCGTGAATTGGTCACATATCGATTGTGCAGCTTGCATAAATCGCTTTTGGGCTCACGCAAGAAGAGTTCGGGGTGTGGGTGTTGACTGCCTCCATTGTGACTTGAAGATGAAATCTCATCGGGTTTCATGTGGACTCTGAGCACAACTTACACCAGTGTCACACTTGAACAGGGCAATGCATCACTACAGCACAAACTCCACGAAGTGCTCCGGGCATTTACATCACAGATTTCGAGTTCGGTTGAGAATACAAACTAAGAGAAAATATGGCCTCAACTGTAAACCCTTGGAAGGAAAGAGTCGGAAAACGTAATCCATTTATGACACAATGTACACGAGGAATACTAGCGTAAAAATCATTTGATAAACGATCACATTCTTCAAATAGGCCAAATGTTGTCAGATAACATTTGTTTAGTCACTTCAATACTACCTATAGTTCAACCTGTAAAATCAATATTAATAAAAGCTTAATAGAGAACTGATACACTGCACAACTGTTGCAAACAAGCTGTTTTCGTTCACAATTCTCCTTCTTCTTATACGGTCAATTTTATTTTGTAATCTTAAAAAATACATGGTATGTGGATAGTGGTATTAACTTAATAATAATCTGAACAAACTTCAAGCCAGTATCCCGAAATTAATGCTCTGTTACTTATCGCTTGAAAAGTGATGGCCTTATTTGGAGTATCCAACTCCAAATAATCAGTGCACCACGGAAAACCTACTTAAACTCGTCAAATAAACAAATAATTTTTTTAAACCTAACAAAACAAAAACTCCCTTGGACTCATTGTTATGCACTGTACTGTTTTCCAGATTTTCACTTTATTTATTCCGCTTTACCTGCTTGATTTATAAACGTTTAGGCAAAAGAAATTGTTCACCATTCCCATGAACACTAGATCGTTGATCTTCTCGTCCGTGGAACCTGATACCGGTTGTTCTATATCGCAAATTCCGTTATCCGAGAATGTCACGTGACGTTATGGGACGGAAGAAACAAAACCGTTAAGGGAAATTATTTAACATTCATTAACCAACCAGGTCACGTGTTTTTTATTGAACAGCAAAGTGGAATACTGCAATCGAACCGTCATTTTTCAGGACATCATCCATTGATCATGATGGGCAATCGAATGGTCAGGTAATCAATGAATTGCCTACCGGAAGGCGAGAAACGCAAGTTGTATCGATTCAAGTTTAAACTTTATATATATATATATATATATATGAACAAAAAGAACAAGAATGAATCCGTTGATCATTGATATCGAAACGTTTTCAGCAGTAGGGCATACTTACACCGAGAATTTCGAATTTATCGTGAGTAAACAAAATGCATCTTCCAAATCAAATAAATATAAGGAGATATTTAAGACAAACAATATAGCTAACAAACTTGTTTTCGTAACTTCATCTTCAGGCACTTACGGTTATGTATGTTTATATCTAAATTAACAACAAATGTGACTGGTCCATTGAGGTCAAGTGTGAAAATAAAACGATGTCTGCCTGAAGAAGTAGTTACGAAAACAAGCTTGTTCGCTATATTTTTTGTCTTTTGATATTCTTACGCCAATCTTCCACGAACACAAATAATTGTTGTTTTTTGATATTTCCCATCGTAGTAGTTGTTTTTCATTGTCGAATGATTGATTTATAAATAGAACAACGTAGGTATATTCAATAAAGTATATTGAATTTTTCAGAAGAAACAGGCATTTAAAATTAGCAGCTTATTCAGTTTCATTTATTTTTTACATTGTCGTTCCACCATGTGTAATGGGGATTTCATTTACTCCCGGCAGGAGTTTACACGCTATACACGTCGTCACCGTTTAGGGATTGAGTTTGAGCTGTGTGTGCATATCAAAGGGAGCATTTTACTCCGGTTTTCTTTTTTTCACCTGTTATGCAGATTGTTCGGCCATCCCACCTTCATCGTTCCAGGCCGCACCTGTTATCGATTTTTCACAATTTTGCACTAAATTCTGGTATGACCGACCTGGATTGATACAGTTAACTACCTTCCCCCCCTTCTGTAACAAGGTTTGTTTTGGTATTTCTTGAGGGTGCCAGTACTGTCGATAACTCCAAATGCATTATCCGACATCAAGCTCCCCCCCACCCGTGTGAATTAGTATCAATCGTTTTCACGGACGTTACCGTATACAGTACGTATCGGATCTTATTTTAACTAGAGGTGTCCGCTCTATTCTAAAACATGTTCAAAGACGCTCGTCTTGAATGCACTGAACTGTCGTTTGTGCGGGAGTGCACAATCGATGAATGCGTTCCCAACTGGACTGTGTTACTGATAATCAAAATATTCTTCTCTTCGCCCCGGAAATCTACTATCCTCATTCAGCGCAGACCAAACATAGTTTGCGGAAATAAAGTTATTAACATTTTACTTATTAATGTAATCAGCTTTTCCAAATCTTGGCTTTGAAATACTCCCGGTTTGAAATTTCGCTGAAAAGTGATCGATACAGAGACGTGTGAGGATTTGAAATCCGGATCCGTCTGGGTGTAAAGCACAAATTAAGTTCTTCTCGTGTAGATTAAAATGCCCTCTGCCTCACTCGAGATAGACTTTTTTTCCCAAAATGATTACAAAATGCATGCACTCTTCTCCGACCATTTTGATGTCGAAGTGAAAAATTTGTGGCTCTGTTTGTGTATGGTTTGGTGAATATATTTTAAATACCTTTCCCATTCGTACTTCCACACCTGTATACAGGCTCGCTTGTGACTATCTTTTCTGTCACAAAATGCATGTAAGGCATTTTTCACATTTTTAAATTTTTGAATGTTTTTTTTTGTCTTACTTTAAACGCACTCAACTGCGAAATTTGCCGGTGCACCTTGTGCTCAGTCTTTCCCGTTATCTTGTGATCCTTTTCAGCTGTGTGCTATCTTTTTTGTTGTGAACATGTTTTTTGTTCATTTATCAAATTATCTTAAACTGTGCTCAACATTTTCAAATATCCCCAGAGTGCTTGCCTTCATTAAAACACAAAAGCTTTTTTGTCGAACAGGATGCAAAAATTTCACAACCACTGTGCAACGCTTTTTCTATTAACAATTAACTATTATCAATGTATTAAATTACATCTGCCGTTTGCTACATATGAGCTAAAACGCCTTGATGTTGGATCTAGTCAATAAGGGGCACATATGAAGCGTTGTAGACATTTTCAGACGTGGCCAGAAATGGCGGAATCACGTATTCAACGATAAAACTGCTATAAATGCGAATCGATAAATCTCGCTTCGAACAGGCACGCATATCGCATGGAAATCGGTGTTAAGTTTGCGGAAATCTCCTCCACGCTATAATTTATTCACAATTGATTTGCCTATTGTTCAAACGATCGGAGAGATTGTCGTTTTCAAGGGATTATTATTTCACATTCTGTTCAACGTATAGATTTGATTCAATCAGTTAAAATGTCCTCAGCTCCAGATTGTCCCATTTGCTCTGTGATTTCAAATTAGTTGGGTGAATTGCAATAGTTCAGAAGCTGCACGAATAGAACAGTTTTCTAACGAATCCACATGTTTTCAGAAATAATACAGTGTTAGTTTCCTTGGCACAGCGGAAATAAGATGCATGTAACAATGACTGAATTAGTTTTTCTGATTTCCTCTGTGGCTTGGGTAAAAAGGTATCAAGTTATGCACCATGATAAACATTGACGCAAATGACGAAGCTATCTGCATGGCTATGAATAGGGAACAGAACGGGGTTACAGAAACGGATCAAGGCCGGGGGAAGAGGAGTTGTAGGGTGACCAGGCCTAATCTTGGCAAATATTGTGAATCAGTTTACTTTGGTTAACCTTCAAAATGGGAACTAATCAAGATTGTGAGCATCCGGCCCCCATGGTTGATATGCCAAACTGGCCATCGACCTCAGGCAAACTCTATGAGCAAACAAATTTCCAAACAGTTTTGTAATTTGCGTTCGAATAGTAAGTTTCAGTCAGATATGCTGTTTAAAGTGATTCAACAGTACTATATATCGATTATTGGTTTCCATTTATCCTAGAATTTGGTATGAGAAAGAAAAACATTTTTTATAACTGATGTTGAAATTTCCTGATTGATTTGATTCCTGGGATCGTTGGACACCGAAATAAATGAAACACACTGGTGATTTGAGCATAAAACTCTATCTTTTTTTGAGTAAAGGGGCCGAGATTATGATCAGGTAGATGATTGATGGTGACATACTTATCGCGCATTATTTGAGGACCGACTGGGGCCTGAACTGTCCTGTGTAAAAACAAGAAAACACGAATTTTAGTTATGGGGAGTGTTGGTGAAGAGGAGCGGGACGCGATTAACGGTTGTTAAACCGGGCAATATTGTGGGAGGACAATACAGCAATTGGAAAGGAATGAATTAAAAGATAAATAAAAAGTTCACTTACTGCAGTGTTTTAAACACCTTTCATTTGCTTACTTGAAGGTTACAGACATTGCAGGTTTGCAACGTGGTACTGCACATGAGTTCTCTTTGCTAAATCAACATCGATTGATTCTATTGACTTTGGCTGAACACAAAGAGATCAGAAAAGAACACTATTGTCGAAGTAATTGGATATTATATGAGTAAATATATATATATATATCTCCGTCCTTTGAAGGTGACAGGATAGTTCACTAAGTGGATCGCAGATTGAAACTACAGTTAAAACTAGTTGATTTGCTCAAATTGAACAACAGTGTGTATGTTCATTCTCCCACGACTGCTTGAAAGTTTAACTGATCTCAACAATCACAGCTGCAGTGACACTTGCATGGGCAAACCAAATTAATGTGCAACATTCTGGCTTGCATAAACGGATGACTTCGCTGACTCGCCACTCTGAAACACTCCCGTTCGACCGAATCTAATAGTCCAACAATACTGCGTGTATGTAGTTCCCATTAAAAGATGTTGGGATATTGTTTGTGAGATAAGGCTTCGGGCAAAACACAACCACCCTATCTCCAGTCCGACTGGCCCTAGAAAAATCGACCACTTCGTTGCCGAGCAAATCTCCAGTCCATTGTGTTGTTTTTATTATTGGGAACTATAAAGATCCTCATGAGTTGTTATGCTATATAAATTGTAGTCTTCCTTTGTTGTCTTTACAATTTGAGTAATAGTGTACTGTTTTCTCAATTTTTTTGCAACGAAGAGATTGTTTGCCGGGGCGGAGGGTGGTTGTGGTTGAGAGGAAAAAGCAGCCTACTCCGGTCTGAACAAATGACAGTGAATTTCTATCCTCGCCTCGGTCGACTTGGTTCAATTCAGTTAAACTGAATTGTGAAAACAAAGAGAATATCTAAACTGAATTGTGTTTTTCTGTCATTTGTGTTCATGCAAAATTATAGAATATGCCTGCATTGACACTAAAATCCAATCTACTGTGCATCACGTTGCCACAAAAGCGGACAATCTTGTTTCAGTCCCGTATACGAACAAATTTTCGCACATATTACGCGCAAATGCGGCGTACTGTAGATTCGACTGTATGTTCCGATCGACAGTGACATCTTCAAACTTGTGACTGTTCCAGCCAAGATGGTACGTAAATTTTTTGCTGAAAATGTAGTGATTGTTTGACAAAGAACAGCGATTCTGAGTGAAAAAACCCGTAGCCTGGTACTTGTTTGCGAATTCGTTTCACATCTGTCCACACGATTGGAAATTCCAACTGATAAGACCGAGCAATCGGAGATGATAGAAATGATGTAAAGATTTCATCATGCTCACCCGTGTGAGCCGTTAAGTTTGACCGTGCACAAAGTAGCCGCACAAATTTCCCGCCCCCCCCCCC